>PVJX010025313.1:0-27061 GCA_004027295.1 Dolichotis patagonum | reverse complement strand
AGATATTGGAAGAATTGTAATATTGTTATCTATGTCTTTTAATGCTTGGTTCACACACACACAAAACCAGATGGCAGTTTGATATTTCTTTCCTTTTCCTTCCTTTCCTTTCTTTTCCTATTCCTGCTGTGACATCACCATGTCCTACTGTGACATCATAACACCCTATTGTGACCTCATATACTGCCAATGTGACATCACAATTCACAATAAAGATCTCACAATTGTCATCATGACATTTAAATTATCTTACAACACCACAGTTGCCAATAGTAACACCATAATGATGGATATGACATCACGGTATCACATTATAGCATCATGCTAGGTCTTTGTGACAATATAATGCCCTATTGTGACATGTGTTCTATTGTGACTTCACAACTCTCCTTTTGACTTTAAAATTTACCGTGGTGACATCACAATTGCCCACTTTGATATCACCAGGACCATTGTGACCCCACAGTGAGCCACTAAGGTATCCCAATATTGTATTGTCACACTACAGTGCCATTTAGTGAACTCATGATGCCCAGTTGGAACATCACCATTCCCCATGATAGCAAAACAACTCCCCAATGATGAGCTCATGTTGCCTAATTATAGCAGCACAATTAACCTTTATGACATCACAATTCCCAACTGCAACATCACAGTGACCTGCTATAACATCATAGTTCCACATTATGGCATTGCAATGCCCCATTGTGAAACCTACCACCCTATCTTGACATCATGATGTCCTCTTCGTGACTTGTCTATACCCCATTATGACCATACAATTACTCATTGATGTTAGGTTTCTTTTGTCACAACATAACTTCCCAGTGTGACACAAGTGCCCATGATGACATCACAGTCCCCATTATAGCGTCACAATTCCTTTTTTTCACAGGCTAATGCTTCACTATCACATCAATGTTCGTTGTGGTGACATTAGCTTGCCCCATTGTGACATCATCATTTCCACTGTGACACCACAGTTACCCTATTTTGTCCTCAATTTGCCCTCGTTAGTGCATCACAATCAACATTTATGATACCACAATTTCCCACTGTGACAACATAGTTGCACATTATGACATCACTGTACCAAATATGGCATCAAAATATACAATTGTGACATCATCATGCCTTATTTTGAATTCACACATCCTATTTTGATATCACAACATCCCATTGTGACATCATAGTTCTCCGTATGACTGCAGAATTCCCCATCATGATGTCATAATCATCCATTACAGCATAAAAATAAACCCTTCTGACATCACAGACTCCAGTGATAACACTGGATTCACCATTGTAATAGAACAACTATCTCCTGTGACATCACAGCACCCTACTGTGACACCACTACACCCCATGATGACATACATTTACTGTTACTTCACAATTGCCCGTTATGATCTCACATTGCCCTGGTTATCATCTCAGTGCCCCATTATGGTACAGTGCCATTACTTCATGCTATCATGAGGTGCCACTGTGACCTTCAAATTCCCTATTGTGATATCAAATATCCCATTATGACATCACAATTCTCTGCTCTGCCATCAGGATACCCTCATTAGGATCTCACACTTCCCACATTCTGACTTCATAAAACAACATCATTAGCTCATAAGTTCCATTTTGATCACATAATGCTCCATCAGGGCCCCATTACAAACAATGTTTTCCTTAATTATGAATAGAAGATCTTTGAGGGCACCCTACTACACCTCATGCAGCTGCCGGCCAAAAAAAGGACTGGATTCAGAGTTCTAAGATTTATGCTTCAACTTGTGTCTGCTAACAAATGACTTTACTTGAATGTAACATTTGCTTTTTCATTCATTTAAGAACTCTTTTGCAGTCTCAAGATCATGAGAGAATTGGAATTTTTTTAACTATTTCTTTTAATACTAGGTTCACACACACAGAAAACCAGATACCAGTTTGATATCTTTCGCTCTTCTTCCTATCCTTTCTTTTCCTATATCTGCTGTGACATCACCATGTCCTACTGTGACACAAAAACGCCCAATTGTGACCTCGCATACTTTCAATTTGACATCACAATTTAAAATTAAGATCTCAAAATTCTGATCATGACATATAAATTGTCTTACAACAACACAATTACCAATTGTGACACCACAATGATGGATATTGGATCATGGTATCACTTTTGCATCATGCTATGACTTTGTGACATCATAATGCTCTATTGTGACATGTGTTCACTTGTGACCTCGCAACTCCCATTATGACATTACTATTTTACATTGTGACCCCATGATTGCCCACTGTGACATCACAATTGCCCACTGTGATATCACCAGGACCATTGTGACATGACAGTGCCCCTCCATGATATCACAATGTTGTATGGTCACCCAATAATGCCATATTGTGACCTCATGCTGCCCAAATGGAACATCACCATTCCCCATGACAGCCAATCTACTCCCCCATTATGAGCTCATGTTGCCTATTTACAGCAGCATAATTAACCTTTTTGACATCACAATTCCCAATTGAAACATCACAGTGACATGTTATGACCTCATAGTTCCACATTATGGCATTACAACACCCAATTGTGACACCATGCTGCCCTATTTTTACATTATGATACACTTATCGTGACTTGTCAATTCCCCATTATGACCAGATAATTCCCCATTGATGTTACACTTTTCTTTTGTGACATGATAACCTCCCAGTGTGGCACAAGTGCCCATGATGACATCAGAGTCCCCATTATAGCGTCACAATTACCCTTTTTCACAGGGTAATGCTTCACTGTCACATCAAGTTGTGGTGACACTAACTTGGCCCACTGTGACATCATCATTTCCAGTTGCACACCACAATTAACGTATTATGACCTCACATTGCCCTCACTAGAGCAGCACAATCAACATTTATTTTACTACAATACGCCACTGTGACAACATAGATGCACATTATGACATCACTGTTCGAAATATGGCATCGAAAAATCCCATTTTGACATCATCATGACTTATGGTGACTTCACACATCCCATTGTGGTATCACAACACCGCGTTGTGACATCATAGTGATCCATATGACTTCAGAATTTCCCATCATGATATCATAATCATCCATGACAGCATCACAATTAATGCATGGGTCATTACATTTCTTCAGTGATAACAGTAGATGCATCATTGTGGCACAACAACACTCCACTGTGACATCAAAGCGTCCTTTTGTGATACCACCGTACCCCATGCAGACAAACGTTTCACGTTTACTTCCAATTCTCAATTCTGTTCTCACATTACCCTCATTATTGTCTCAGTGTCCTCATTATGGTACCATGTCATTCCTTTATGCTGTCACTATGCCCCACTGTGACCTCCAAATTCCCTATTGTGATATAAAATACCCATCATGACATCACAATTCTCTCCTGTGCCATAAGGATACACCCATTAGGATCTCTCTCTTCCCCCATTCTGATTTATAAAGCGACATCACTAGTTCATAATTTCCATTTTGATAACGTAATGCTCCATTAGGGCCCCATCACAACCTATGTTTACCTTAATTATTATTAGAAGATCTTCCAAGTCAACATTCTACACTTCATATAGCTCCCAGTCCGAAAATGTACTCATTTCAGAGTTCTAAGATTTACGTTTCAAATTGTTTCTGCAAAAAAATGCCTTCAGTTGAATGTAACATTTGCTTTTTCAGGCATTGGAAAACTCTATTCCAGTCTCAATATATCAGAAGAATTGTAATTTTTTTATCTATTTCTTTTCATACTGGGTTCCACACCCAAAAGCACATGTAATTTTGATATTTTTTTCTTTTCCTTCCTTTCCTTTCTTTTAGTACTCCTGCTGTGACATCACCATGTCCTACTGTAACATCATAACACCCCATTGTGACATATTATATTGCCAATGTGAACATCACAATTCACAATTAAGATCTCATAATTCTCATCAAGACATTTAAATTATCTTACAATATCACAATTGCCAATTATGACACCACAATGTTGGATATGACATCATGGTATCACATTTTGGCATCATGCTATGCCTTTGTGACATCCTAATGTACTATTATGACATGTGTTCTATTGTGACCTCGCAACTCCCAGTATGACATTACAAATTTCCTTTGAGATATCATGATTGCCCACTGTGATATCACAATTGCCCACTGTGATATCACCAGTACAATTGTAACATCACAGTGACCCAGTATGATATCACAATATTGTGTTGTCATCCAATAATGCCATATTGTTACCTCATGATGCCCAGTTGTAACATCACAATTACCTTTTTTAGCAAAACTACTCCTAAATTATGAGCACATGTTGACTAATTATAACAGCACAGTTAACCTTTATGACATCACAATTCCCAACAGTGACATCACAATGATATGTTATGACATCATAGTTCCACATTATGGCATTACAGTACCCCGTTGTGACAGCACATTGCCCTATGTTGACTGGATGATACCCTCATCATGACTTGTCTATTCCCCATTATGACCAGAGAATTCTCTATGGATGTTACAGTTTTCATTTCTGACATCATAACTCCTCAAAATGACACAAGTGCCCATTGTGACATCACAGTCCAGATTATTCCATCACAATTCCCGTTTTTCACAGGGTAATGATTCAATTTCAGCTCAAGGTGCCCTGTGGTGACACTAGCTTGGCCCATTTTGACATCATCATTTCAGGTGTGACATCACAATTACCCTATTTTGAACTCACAGTGCCCACATTAGAGCAGCACAATCAATCTTTATGATACCACAATTCCCAACTGTAACAACATAGTTGCACATTATTACATCACTGTACCAAATATAGCATCAAAATATTCCATTGTGGAATCATCATGTCTCATTGTGACTTCACACATCCTATTGTGGAATCACAGCACCCCATTGTGACATCATAGTTCTCCATATGACTTCAGAATTCCCCATCATGATACCACAATCATCCATTAGAGCATGACCATAAACCCTTGTCAAAACACAGTTCTCCAGTGATAACAGTACATGCATCCTTGTGGCAGAACAACACTCCACTGTGACATCACAGCTCCCTATTGTGATACCACTGTACCCCAGGATGCACGTTTTTCACTGTTACTTCACAATTCCCCATTATGTTCTCACATTGGCCTCGTTATCGTCTCAGTGTCCTCATTATGGTATCATGGCATTCCTTTATGCTGTCACTATGCCCCACTGTGACCTCCAAAGTCCGTATTGTGACATCAAATATCCCATTATGACATAAAATTCTCTGCAGTGCCATCAGGAAGCCCAAATTAGGATCTCACACTTCCCCCATTCTGACTTTATAAAGCCACATCATTAGCTCATAATTTCCATTTTGATCACATAGAGCTCCAACACTGCCCCATCACCACCTATGTTTACCTTAATTATGACTAGAAGATCTACGCAGACACCCTATAACCCTTCATGCAGCTCCAGGACCACAAAAAGTACTGGATTCAGAGTTGTAATATTTATGTTTCAATTTGTTTCTGCTAAAAAAGGCCTTCACATGATTGTAACATTTGCTTTTTCAGGCATTTAAGAAATCTTTTCCAGTCTCAAGACAGTGGAAAAATTGTAATACTTTTTATCTATTTCTTTTAATAATAGGCTCACACACACAAAAACCCAGACACCGGTTTCATATTTCTTTCCTTTTCCTTCCTTTCTTTTAGTTTTCCTGCTGTGACATTGCCATGTCATACTGTGACACGATCATGCCTTATTGTGACATCATATACTGCCAATGTGACATCACAATTCACAATTCAGATCTCACCATTCTCACCATGACATGTAATTATCTTAAAACATCACAATTGACAATTGTGACATCACAATGTTGGATATGACATCCTGGTATCACATTATAACATCATGCTATGCATTTGAGTCATCATAATGCCCTATTGTGACATGTGTTTTGTTTTAACCTCGCAATTCACATTATGACATTAAAATTTCCTTTGTGACATCATGATTGCCCACTTGGACATGACAATTGCCCACTGTGATATCACCAGGACCATTGTGACATCACAGTGCCCCACTATGATATCACAATTCTGTATTGTCACCCAAGAATGCCATACTGTTACCTCATGATGCCCATTGGGAACATAACAATTGCATATCATAGCGAAACAACTCCCTGATTATGAGCTATTGTTCTATAATTATAGCAGCACAATTAACCTTTATGACATCACAATTCCCAAATGTGACATCACAGTGACATGTTATGACTGCATAGTTCCACATTATGGCATTACAATACCCATTTATAACACCACCTCGCCCTATTTTGACATCATGATACCCACATCAGGAATTTTCAATTCCCCATTATGAACAGACAATTCTGCATTGATGTTACAGTTTTGTCTTGTGACCTCATAGCTGCCCACTGTGAAACAAGTGCCCATGATGACATCAAAGTCCCCATTATAGCATCACAATTCCTTTTTTTTCACAGTTTTACGATTCACTGTCACCTCAAGATGCAATGTGGTGACACTAACTTGCACCATTCTGACAGCATAATTTCTAGTGTGACACCACAATTACCCTATTATGACCTCACATTTCCTTCATTAGAGCAGCAGAATCAACCTTGATGATACCTCAATTTCCCACTGTGATGACATAAATGCATATTATGACATCACTGTACCAAATATGGCCTCTAAATATCCCATTGTGACATCATCATGCCTTATTGTGACTTCACACATCCTATTGTGGTATCACACCACCCCATTGCGACATCATAGTTCAACATATGAGTTAAGAATTCCCCATCATGATGTCATAATGATCCCTTACAACACCACAATAAGCCATAGTGATATCACAGTTCTCCAGTGAAAAGAGTAGATGTATGATTGTAACAGAACAACACTCCACTGTGACATCACAGCACCCTATTGTGACACCACTGTACCCCATGTTGAGACACTTTTCACTGTTACTTCACAATTCCCCATGGTGATCTCACATTGCCCTCGTTACCATATAAGTGGCCTCATTATGGTTGCATGCCATTCATTTATGCTGTCACTATGCCCCTCTGTGACCTCCAAATTCCCTCTTGTGATGTAAAATATCCCATCATGACATCACAATTCTCTCCTGTGCCATCAGGACACCCCCATTACGATCTCACTCTTTCCCAATTTTGACTTTATAAAGCAACATCACTAGTTCATCATTTCCATTTTGATCACAAAATGCTCCATTAGGGCCCCATCACAACCTATGTTTACCTGAATTATGATTAGAAAATCTTCCAAGACACGTGTCTGCACTTCATACAGCTCCAAGCCCCAAAAAAGTACTGGATTCAGAGTTCTAAGATTTATGTTTCAAATTCATTCTGCTAAAAAATGGCTTCACTTGAATGTAACATTTTCTTTTTCAGGCATTTGGGAACTCTTTTCCGGTGTCAATATATTGGAAGAATTGTAATTTTTTTATCTATTTCATTTAATACTAGGTTATACACACAAAACCAGATGTAAGTTTGATATTTTTTTCCTTTTCCTTCCTTTCCTTTCTATTAGTACTCCTGCTGTGACATCACCATGTCCTACTGTGACATCATAACACCCTATTGTGACTTCGTATACTGCCAAGATGACATCACAATTCACAATTAAGATCTCACAATTCACATCATGACATTTAAATTATCTTTCAATATCACAATTGCAATTGTGACACCACAATGACGGATATGACATCATGGTATCACATTTTAGCATCATGCTATGCCTTTGTGACATCATAATGCACTCTTATGACATGTGTTCTATTGTGATCTCGCAACTCCCAGTATGACATTACAATTTTCCTTTGACATAGCATGATTGCTCACTGTGATATCACAATTGCCCACTGTGATATCACCAGTACAATTGTAACATCACAGTGACCCAGTATGATATCACAAAGTTGTATTGTCATCCAATAATGCCATATTGTTACCTAATGATGCCCAGGTGGAACATCACAATTCCCTATTTTAGCAAAAGAACTCCCAAATTATGAGTACATGTTGCCTAATTACAACAGCATAAATAACAATTATGACATCACAATTCCCAAGTGTGACATCACAGAGACATATTATGACATCATAGTTCCACATTGTGGCATTAGAGTACCCCGTTGTGACAGCACACTGCCCTATGTTGACTGAATGATAGCCTCATCATGAATTGTCAATTCCCCATTATGACCAGAGAATTCTATATGGATGTTACAGTTTTCATTTGTGACATCATAACTGCCCAAAGTGACACAAGTGCCAATTGTGACATCACAGTCCCCATTATTCCATCACAATTCCCCTTTTTCACAGGGTAATGATTCACTTTCACCTCAAGGTGCCCTGTGGTGACACTAGCTGGGCCCATTCTGACATCATCATTTCCGGTGTGACATCACAATTACCCTATTATGACCTCACAGTCCCCTCATTAGAGCAGCAAAATCAAACTTTATGATAACACAATTCCCCACTGTGACAACATAGTTGCACATTATTACATCACTGTACCAAATATGGCATCAAAATATTCCATTGTGGAATCATCATGCCTCATTTTGACTTCACACATCCTATTGTGGAATCACAGCATGCCATTGTGACATCATAGTTCTCCATATGATTTCAGAATTCCCCATCAGGATATCATAATCATCCATTACAGCATGACCATAAAACCTTGTCAAAAAACAGTTCTCACTGATAAAATAGATGGAATCTTGGGACAGAACAACACTCCACTGTGACATCCCAGCTCCCTATTGTGATACCACTGTACCCCAGGATGCATGTTTTTCACTGTTACTTCACAATTCCCCATTATGATCTCCCATTGGCCTCGTTATCACCTCAGTGTCCTCATTTTGGTATCATGGCATTCCTTTATGCTGTCACTATGCCCCACTCTGAGTTCCAAAGTCCCAATTGTGACATCATATATCCCATTATGACATCAAAATTCCCTGCAGTGCCATCAGGAACCCCCCATTACGATCTCACACTTCCCCCATTCTGACTTATTAATCGACATCATTAGCTCATAATTTCCATTTTGATCACATATGGCTCCATTAGCGCCCCATCACAACGTATGTTTACCTTAATTATGATTAGAAGATCTTCCAAGGCACCCTTCTACACTTCATACAGCTCCAAGCCCCAAAAAAGTACTGGATTCAGAGTTCTAAGATTTACGTTTCAAATTGTTTCTGCTAAAAAATGCCTTCGCTTGAATGTAACATTTGCTTTTTCAGGCATTTGAGAACTCTTTTCCAGTCTCAATATATTGGAAGAATTGTATTTTTTTTAATCTATTTATTTAATACTAGGCTCACACACAAAAAAAAACCTGATGCCAGTTTGATATTTCTTTCCTTTTCCTTCCTGTCTTTTCTTTTTCCTGCTGTGACATCGCCATGCGCTACTGTGACATGATAATGCCCTATTGTGACCTCATATAGTGCCAATGTGACATCGCAATTCAGAATTCAGATCTCACAATTCTCATCATGACATTTAAATAATCTTACAACATCACAATTGACAACTGTGACATCACAATGATGGATGTAACATCATGGTATCACATTATAACATCATGCTATGCATTTGTGTCATCATAATGCCCTATTGTGACATGTGTTTAGTTTTAACCTCGCAATTCACATTATGACATTAAAATTTCCTTTGTGATATCATGATTGCCCACTGTGACATCACAATTGCCCACGGTGATATCATTAGGACCATTGTGACATCATAGTTCCCCACTATGATATCAAAATTCTGTATTGTCACCCAAGATTGCCATGTGGTTACCTCATGATGCCCAGTTGGAACATCACAATTCCCTATTTTATCAAAACTACTCCTAAATAATGAGCACATGTTGCCTAAGTATAACAGCACAATTATCCTTATGACATCACAATTCCCAACTGTGACATCACAGTGACATGTTATGACATCATAGTTCCACATTATGGCATTACAGTACCCCGTTCTGACTGCACACTGCCCTATGTTGACTTGATGATACCCTCATCATGACTTGTCAATTCCCCATTATGACCAGACAATTCTCTATGGATGTTACAGTTTTCTTTTGTAACATCATAACTTCCCAAATTGACACAAGTGCCCATTGTGACATCACAGTCCCCATTATTCCATCACTATTCCCCTTTATCACAGGGTAATGATTAACTTTCACCTCAAGGAGCCCTGTGGTGACACTAGCTTGGCCCATTGTGACATCATCATTTCCGGTGTGACATCGCAATTACCCTATTATGACCTCAGAGTGCCCTCATTAGAGCAGCACAATCAACATTTATGATACCACAATTCCCCACTGTGACAACATAGCTGCAAATTACTACATCACTGTACCAATTATGGCATCAAAATATTCCATTGTGGAATCATCATGCCTCATTGTGACTTCACACATCCTATTGTGGAATCACAGCACCGCATTGTGACATCATAGTTCTCCATATGACTTCAGAATTCCCCATCATGATATCATAATCATCCAATACAGAATGACCATAAACCCTTGTCAAAACACAGTTCTCCAGTGATAACAGTACATGCATACTTGTGACAGAACAACACTCCACTGTGACATCACAGCTCCCTATTGTGATACCACTGTACCCCAGGATGCATGTTTTTCACGGTTACTTCACAATTCCCCATTATGATCTCACATTGATCTTGTTACCATCTCATTGTCCTCATTATGGTATCATGGGATTCTTTATGCTATCACTATGCCCCACTGTGACCTCCAAATTGCCTGTCGTGACATCAAATATCCCACTATGACATCAAAATTCTCTGCAGTGCCATCACAAACCCCCAATGGGATCTCACTCTTCCCCCATTCTGACTTTATAAAGCCACATCACTAGCTCATAATTTCCATTTTGATCACATAATGCTCCATTAGGGACCCATCACAACCTATGTTTACCTTAATTATGATTAGAAGATCTTCCAAGGCACCCTTGTACACTTCATACAGCTCCAAGCCCCAAAAAAGTACTAGATTGAGTGTTCTAAGATTTATGTTTCAAATTGTTTCTGCCAAAAAAATGCCTTCATTTGAATGTAACACTTGCTTTTCAGGCATTTGAGAACTCTTTTTGAGTCTCAATATATTGGAAGAATTGTAATTTTTTTATCTATTTCTTTGAATACTAGGTTACACACACAAAAACAGATATAAGTTTGATATTTTTTTCTTTTCCTTCCTTTCATTTCTTTTATTACTCCTGCTGTGACATCACCATGTCCTAACATCATAACACCCTATTGTGACATCATAACACCCTATTGTGACCTCGTATACTGACAGTGTGACATCACAATTCTCAATTAAGATCTCACAATTCTCATCATGACATTTAAATTATCTTACAATATCACAATTGCCAATTGTGACACCACAATGATGGATATGACATCATGGTATCACATTTTGGCATCATGCTATGCCTTTGTGTCATCATAATGCACTATTATGACATGTGTTCTATTGTGACCTCGCATCTCCCAGTATGACATTACAATTTTCCTTTGAGATGTCATGATTGCCCACTGTGATATCACAATTTCCCACTGGGATATCACCAGTACAATTGTAACATCACAGTGACCCAATATGATATCACAATGTTGTACTGTCACACAATAATGCCATATTGTTACCTCATGATGCCCAGTTGGAACATCACAATTCCCTATTTTAGTAAAGCTACTCTTAAATTATGAGCACATGTTGCCTAATTATAACAGCACAGTTAACCCTTATGACATCTCAATTCCCAACTGTGACATCACAGTGACATGTTATGACATCATAGTTCCACATTATGGCATTACAGTACCCCGTTGTGACAGCACACTGCCCTATGTTGACTTGATGATACCCTCATCATGACTTGTCAATTCCCCATTATGACCAGACAATTCTCTCTGGATGTTACAGTTTTCTTTTGTGACATCATAACTGCCCAAAGTCACACAAGTGCATACTGCGATATCACAGTCCCCATTATTCCATCACAATTCCCCTTTTTCACAGGGTCATATTCGCTTTCTCATCAAGGTGCCCTGTGGTGACACTAGATTGGCCCATAGTGACATCATCATTTCCGGTGTGACATCACAATTACTCTATTATGACCTCACAGTGCCCTCACTAGAGCAGCAAAATCAGCCTTTATGATACCACAATTCCCCACTGTGACAACATAGTTGCTCATTATTACATCACTGTACCAAATATGGTATCAAAATATTCCATTGTGGAATCATCATGCCTCATTGTGACTTCACACATCCTATTGTGGAATCACAGCACCCCATTGTGACATCATAGTTCTCCATATGACTTCAGAATTCCCCATCATGATATTATAATCATCCATTACAGCATGACCATAAACCCTTGTTAAAACACAGTTCTCCAGTGATAACAGTAGATGCATCCTTGTGACAGAACAACACACAACTGTGACATCACAGCTCCCAATTGTGATACCACTGTACCCCAGGATGCATGTTTCTCACTGTTACTTCATAATTCCACATTATCATTTCACATTGGCCTCGTTATCATCTCAGTGTCCTCATTATGGTATCATGGCATTTCTTTATGCTGTCACTATGCCCCACTGTGACCTCCAAAGTCCCTATTGTGACATCAAATATCCCATTATGACATCAAAATTCTCTGCAGTGCCATCAGGAAACCCCCATTAGGATCTCACTCTTCCCCCATTCTGACTTTACATAGCCACATCATTAGGTCATACTTTCCATTTTGATCACATAATGCTCCAATAGTGCCCCAACACCACCAATGTTTACCTTAATTGTAATTAGAAGATCTACGAAGGCACCCTATAACCCATCATGCAGCTCCAGTCCCACAAAAAGTACTGGATTTAGAGTTCTAAGATTTATGTTTCAATTTGTTTCTGCTAACAAATGAGTTTACTTGATTGAAACTTTTGCTTTTTCAGGCATTTAAGAAATATGTTCCAGTCTCAAGATAGTGGAAAAATTGTAATTTTTTAAATCTATTTCTTTTAATACTAGGCTCACACACACACAAAACCAGAAGCCACTTTGATATTTCTTTCCTTTTCCTTCCTTTCTTTTCCTTGTCCTGCTGTGACATCGCCATGTCTTACTCTGACATGATAACGCCATATTGTGACCTCACATACTTCCAATGTGACATCACAATTCACATTTCGGATCTCACAATTCTCATCATGACATTTACATTATCTTACAACATCACAATTGACATTTGTGACATCACAATAATGGATATGAAATCATGGTATCACATTATAACATCATGCTATGCATTTGTGTCATCATAATGACCTATTGTGACATGTGTTCTGTTTTAATCTCGCAATTCACATTATGACATTAAAATTTCCTTTGTGACATCATGATTGCCCACTGTGACATCCCAATTGCCCACTGTGATATCACCAGGACAATTGTGACATCACAGTGAACCACTATGATATCACAATTCTGTATTGTCACCCAAGAATGCCATAATTTTACCTCATGATGCCCAGTGGGAACATGACAAGTGCATATTATTGTGAAACAACTCCCTGGTTATGAGCTTCTTTTGTATAATTATAGCAGCACAATTAACATTTATGACATCACAACTCCCATTTGTAACATCACCGTGACATGTTATGAATTCGTAGTTCCACATTTTGCAATTACAATACCCCATTGTAACACCACCCTGCCCTATTTTGACATCATGATACCCACATCAGGAATTGTCAGTTCCCCATTATGAACAGAGAATTCTGCATTGATGTTCCAGTTTTCTCTTGTGACCTCATAACTGCCCGGTGTGACCCAAGTGGCCATGATGACATCAAATTCCCCATTATAGCATCACAATTCCTTTTTTTTCACAGTATAATGATTCACTGTCACCTCAAGTTGCTCTGTGTTGAGACTAACTTGTACCATTGTGACAGCATCATTTCCAGAGTGACACCACTATTACCCCATTATGACCTCAATTGCCCTCATTAGAGCAGCACAATCATGCTTTATGATACCACAATTCCCCACTGTGATGACATAGATGCATATTATGACATCACTGTACCAAATATCACCTCAAAATATTTCATTGTGACATCATCATGCCTTATTTTGACTTCACACATCCCATTGTTCTATCATACCACCGCAGTGAGACATCATAGTTCTCCATATAACTTAAGAATTCCCCATTATGATATCATAATGATCCATTACAACATCACAATGAACACTAGTGATATCACAGTTCTCCATCGAAAAGAGTAGATGCATGTTTGTGACAGAACAACACTCCACTGTGACATCACAGCACCCTATTGTGACACCACTGTACCCCATTAAGAGACACTTTTCACTGTTACTTCACAATTCCACATGGTGATCTCACATTGCCCTCGTTATCATATCAGTGTCCTCATTATGGTACCATGCCATTCCTTTATGCTGTCAAGATGCCCCACTGTGACCTCCAATTTCCCTATTGTGATATAAAATATCCCATCATGACATGACAATTCTGTCCTGTGTCATCAGGATTCCCCCATTAGGATCTCACTCTTCCCCAATTCTGACTTTATAAAGCGACATCACTAGCTCATAATGTCCATTTTGATCACATAATGCTCCATTAGGGCCCCATCACAACTCATGCTTACCTTAATTATGATTAGAAGATCTTCCAAGGCACACTTCTACACTTCATACAGCTCCCAGCGCCAAAAAAGTACTGGATTCTGAGTTCTACGATTTATGTTTCAAATTGTTTCTGCTAAAAAATGCCTTCACTTGAATGTAACATTTGCTTTCTCAGGCATTTGAGAACTCTTTCCAGTGTCAATATATTGGAAGAATTGTAATTTTTTATCTATTTCTTTTAATACTAGGTTACACACACAAAACCAGATGTAAGTTTGATATTTTTTCCTTTTCTTCCTTTACTTTCTTTTACTACTCCTGCTCTGATATCACCATGTCCTACTGTGACATCATAACACCCTCTTGTGACCTCGTATACTGCCAATGTGAAATTACAATTCACAATTAAGGTCTCACAATTCTCATCATGACATTTAAATTATCTTACAACATCACAATTGACATTTGTGCCATCACAACAATGGATATGAAATCATGGTATCACATTATAACATCATGCTATGCATTTGTGTCATCATAATGACCTATTGTGACATGTGTTCTGTTTTAACCTCGCAATTCACATTATGACATAAAAATTTCCTTTGTGACATCATGATGGCCCACTGTGACATCCC
This sequence comes from Dolichotis patagonum, assembly GCA_004027295.1. Taxonomy (NCBI): domain Eukaryota; kingdom Metazoa; phylum Chordata; class Mammalia; order Rodentia; family Caviidae; genus Dolichotis; species Dolichotis patagonum. The sequence continues at coordinate 11,560 of PVJX010025313.1, read as the reverse complement.
AATTGCCCACTGTGATATCAGCAGGACAATTGTGACATCACAGTGAACCACTATGATATCACAATTCTGTATTGTCACCCAAGAATGACATATTGTTACCTCATGATGCCCAGTGGGAACATGACAATTGCATATTATAGCGAAACTACTCCCTGGTTATGAGCTCCTTTTGTATAATTATAGCAGCACAATTAACCTTTATGACATCACAATTCCCATTTGTGACACCACAGTGACATATTATGACTGCATAGTTCCACATTTTGCCATTACAATACCCCATTGTAACACCACCCTGCCCTATTTTGACATCATGATACCCACATCGGGAATTGTCAGTTCCCCATTATGTACAGACAATTCTGCATTGATGTTCCAGTTTTCTCTTGTGACCTCATAACTGCCCAGTGTGACACAAGTGCCCATGATGACACAAATTCCCCATTATAGCATCACAATTCCTTTTTATTCACAGTATAATGATTCACTGTCACCTGTAATTGCTCTGTGGTGACACTAACTTGGCCCATTGTGATGGCATCATTTCCACTGTGACACCACTATTACCCCAATATGACCTCATATTTCCCTCATTAGAGCAGCACAATCAAGCCTTATGATACCACAATTGCCCACTGTGACAACATAGATGCATATTGTGAAATCACTGTACCAAATGTGGCCTGAAAATATCCCATTGTGACATCATCATGCCTTATTGTGACTTCCCACATCCCATTGTGGTATCATACCACCCCATTGCGACATCATAGTTCTCCATATGACTTAAGAATTCCCCATAATGATCCATTACAACATCACAATAAGCACAGTTCTCCAGCGAAATGAGTAGATGCATGATTGTGACAGAACCACACTCCACTGTGACATCACACACCCTATTGTGACACCACTGTACCCCATGATGAGACACTTTTCACTGTTACTTCACAATTCCCCATGGTGATCTCACATTGCCCTCGTTATCATATCAGTGTCCTCATTATGGTACCATGCCATTCCTTTATGGTGTCAAGATGCCCCACTGTGACCTCCATATTCCCTATTGTGATATAAAATATCACATCACGACATGACAATTCTTTCCTGTGCCATCAGGATCCCCCTTTAGGATCTCACTGTTCCCCAATTCTGAATTTATAAAGCGACATCACTAGCTCATAATTTCCATTTTGATCACATAATGCTCCATTAGGGCCCCATCACAACCTATGTTTACCTTAATTATGATTAGAAGATCTTCCAAGGCACCCTTCTACAATTCATACCGCTCCAAGCCCCAAAAAAGTACTGGATTCTGAGTTCTAAGATTTATGTTTCAACTTGTTTCTGCTAAAAAATTCCTTCACTTGAATGTAACATTTGCTTTCTCAGACATTTGAGAACTCTTTTCCAGTGTCAATATATTGGAAGAATTGTAATTTTTTTATCTATTTCTTTTAATACTAGGTTACACACACAAAACCAGATGTAAGTTTGATACTTTTTTCCTTTGCCTTCCTTTCCTTTCTTTTACTACTCCTGCTGTGACATCACCATGTCCTACTGTGACATCATAACACCCTATTGTGTCCTCGTATACTGCCAATGTGACATCACAATTCACAATTAAGATCTCAGAATTCTCATCATGACATTTAAATTATCTTACAATATCACAATTGCCAATTGTGACACCACAATGATGGATATGACATCATGGTATCACATTTGGGCATTATGCTATGCCTTTGTCACATCATAATGCACTATTATGACATGTGTTCTATTGTGACCTCGCAACTCCCAGTATGACATTACAATTTTCCTTTGAAATATCATGATTGCACTCTGTGATATCATAATTGCCCACTGTGATATCACCAGTGCAATTGTAATATCACAGTGACCCAGAATGATAGCACAATATTTTATTGTCACCCAATAATTCCATATTTTTACCTCATGATGCCCAGTTGAAACATCACAATTCCCTATATTAGCAAAACTACTCCAAAATTATGACCACGTGTTGCCTAATTATAACAGCACAGTTACCCTTTATTACATTACAATTCCCAACGGTGACATCACAGTGACATGTTATGACATCATAGTTCCACATTATGTCATTACTGTACCCTGTTGTGACAGCACACTGCCCAATTTTGACCTGATGATAATCTCATCATGAATTGTCCATTCCCCATTATGACCAGAGAATTCTCTATGGATGGTACAGTTTTCTTTTGTGACATCATAACTGCCGAAAGTGACACAAGTGCCCATTGTGACATCACAGTCCCCATTATTCCATCACAATTCCCCTGTTTCACAGGCTAATGATTCACTTTCACCTCAAGGTGCCCTGTGGTGACACTCGATGGGCCCATTGTGACAACATCATTTCCAGTGTGACATCACAATTACCCTATTATGACCTCACAGTTCCCTCATTAGAGCAGCACAATCAACCTTTGTGATACCACAATTCCACACTGTGACAACATAGTTGCAAATTATTACATCACTGTACAAAATATGGCATCAAAATATTCCAATTTCGAATCATCATGCCTCACTGTGACTTCACACATCCTATTGTGGAATCACAGGATCCCATTGTGACATCATAGTTCTCCATATGACTTCAGAATTCCCCATCATGATATGATAATCATCCATTACAGCATGACCGTAATCCCTTGTCAAAACACAGTTGTCGAGTGATAACAGTAGATGCATCCTTGTGACAGAACAACACTCCACTGTGACATCACAGCTCCCTATTGTGATACCACTGTACCCCAGGATGCACGTTTTTCACTGTTACTTCACAATTCCCCATTATGATCTCACATTGGCTTCGTTATCATCTCAGTGTCCTCATGATGGTATCATGGCATTCCTTTATGCTGTCACTATGCCCCACTCTGACCTCCAAAGTCCCTATTGTGACATCAAATATGCCATTATGACATCAAAATTCTCTGCAGTGCCATCAGGAAACCCCCATTAGGGTCTCAGTCTTCCCCCATTCTGACTTTATAAAGCCACATCGTTAGCTCATAATTTCCATTTTGATCACATAATGCTCCAATAGTGCCCCATCACAACCTATGTTTACCTTGCTTATGATTAGAAGATCTACGAATGCACCCTATAACCCTTCATGCAGCCCCAGGCCCACAAAAAGTACTGGATTCAGAGTTCTAAGATTTATGTTTCAATTTGTTTCTGCTAAGAAATGAGTTTACTTGAATGTAACATTTGCTTTTTCAGGCATTTAAGAAATATTTTCCAGTCTCAAGATAGTGGAAAAATTGAAATTTCTTTATCTATTTCTTTTAATACTAGGCTCACACACACAGAAAACCAGATGCCAGTTTGATATTTCTTTCCTTTTCCTCACTTTCTTTTCATTTTCCTGATGTGACATTGCCATATCCTACTGTGACATGATAACGCCCTATTGTGACCTCATATACTGAAAATGTGACATCACAATTCACAATTCAGATCTCAAAATTCTCATCATGACATTTAAGCTATCTTACAACTTCACAGTTGACAATTTTGACATCACAATGATGTCTATGACATCATGGTATCACATTATAACATCATGCTATGCATTTGTGTCATCATAATGCCCTATTGTGACATGTGTTCTGTTTTAACCTCGCAATTGACATTATGACATTAAAATTCCTTTTGTGACATCATGATTGCCCACTGTGACATCACAATTGCACACTGTGATATCACTAGTACCATTGTGATATCACAGTGCCCCAATATGATATCACAATTCTGTATTGTCACAAAAGAATGCCATATTGTTACCTCATGATGCCCAGTGGGAACATCACAATTGCATATTATGGTGAAACACCTCCCTGACTATGAGCTCCTGTTCTATAAATATAGCAGCACAATTAATATTTATGACATCACAATTCCCATTTGTGACATCACAGTGACATGTTATGACAGCATAGTTCCACACTATGGCATTACAATACACCATTGTAACACCACCCTGCCCTATTTTGACATCATGATACCCACATCAGCAATTGTCAATTCCCCATTATGAACAGACAATTCTGCATTGATGTTACAGTTTTCTCTTGTGACCTCATAACTGCCCAGTGTCACGCAAGTGCCCATGAAGACATCAAAGTCCCCATTATAGCATCACAATTCCTTTTTTATCACAGTATAATGATTCACTGTCACCTTAAGTTGCACTATGGTGACACTAACTTGGCCCATTGTGACAGCATCATTTCCAGTGTGACACAACAATAACCCCATTATGACCTCACAATGTCCTCATTAGAGCAGCACAATCAACCTTTATGATACCACAATTCCCCACTGTAACAACATAGTTGCACATTATTACATCACTGTACCAAATATAGCATCAAAATATTCCATTGTGGAATCATCATGTCTCATTGTGACATCACACATCCTATTGTGGAATCACAGCACCCCATTGTGACATCATAGTTCTCCATATGACTTCAGAATTCCCCATCATGATACCACAATCATCCATTAGAGCATGACCATAAACCCTTGTCAAAACACAGTTCTCCAGTGATAACAGTAGATGCATCCTTGTGACAGAACAACACTCCACTGTGACATCACAGCTCCCTATTGTGATACCACTGTACCCCAGGATGCACGTTTTTCACTGTTACTTCACAATTCCACATTATGACCTCACATTGGCCTCCTTATCCTGTCAGTGTCCTCATTAACGTATCATGGCATTTTTTATTCTGTCACTATGGCCCACTGTGACCTCCAAAGTCCGTATTGTGACATCAGATATCCCATAATGACATAAAAATTCTCTGCAGTGCCATCAGGATATCCCCATTAGGATCTCACACTTAACCCATTCTGACTTTATAAAGCGATGTCACTAGCTCATAATTTCCATTTTGATCACATAATGCTCCATTAGGGCCCCATCACAACCTATGTTTACCTTAATTATGATTAGAAGATCTTCCAAGGCACCCTTCTACACTTCATACAGCTCCAAAGCCCCAAAAAAGTACTGGATTCTGAGTTGTAAGATTTATGTTTCAAATTGTTTCTGCTAAAACATGCCTTCACTTGAATATAACATTTGTATTTTGAGGCATTTGAGAACTCTTTTCCAGTGTCAATATATTGGAAGAATTGTAATTTTTTTATCTATTTCTTTTAATACTAGGTTACACACACAAAACCAGATGTAAGTTTGATATTTTTTCCTCTTCCTTCCTTTCCTTTCTTTTACTACTCCTGCTGTGACATCACCATGTCCTACTGTGACAGCATAACACCCTATTGTGACCTCCTATACTGCCCATGTGACATCACAATTCACCATTAAGATCTCCAAATTCTCATCATGACATTTAAATTATCTTACAATATCACAATTGCCAATTTTGACACCACAATGATGTATATGACACCATGGTATTACATTTTGGCATCATGCTATGCCTTTGTTACTTTATAATGCACTATTATCACATGTGTTCTATTGTGACCTCGCAACTCCCAGTGTGACATTACAATTTTACTTTGAGATATCATGATTGCCCACTGTGATATCACAATTGCCCTCCTTGATATCACCAGTAAAATTGTAACATCACAGTGACCCAGTATGTTATCACAATGTTGTATTGTCACCCAATAATGCCATATTGTTCCTCATGATGCCCAGTTCGAACATCACAATTCCTTATTTTAGCAAAACTACTCCAAAATTATGAGCATATGTTGCCTAATTATAACAGCACAATTAACCTTTATGACATCTCACTTCCCAAATGTGACATCACAGTGATGTGATATGACATCATAGTTCCAAATTATGTCATTACAGTACCCTTTGGACAGCACACTGCCCTATGTTGACTGGGTGATACCCTCATCATGACTTGTCAATTCCCCATTATGACCAAGAATTCTATATGGATGTTTCTGTTTTCTTTTGTGACATCATAACTGCCCAAAGTGACACAAGTGCCCATTGTGACATCACAGTCCCCATTATTCCTTCACAATTCGCGTTTTTCACAGGGTAATGATTCATTTTCACCTCTAGTTGCCCTGTGGTGCCACTAGCTTGGACCATTGTGACATCAACATTTCCGGTGTGACATTACAATTACCCAATTACGACCTAACAGTGCCTTCATTACAGCAGCACAATCAACCTTTATGATACCAGAATTCCCCACCGTGACAACATACTTGCACAATATTACATCACTGTACCAAATATGGCATCAAAATATTCCATTGTGGAATCATCATGCCTCATTGCGACTTCGCAAACCCTATTGTGGTATCACACCATACATTGTGACATCATAGTTCTCCATATGACTTAAGAATTCCGCATCATGATATCATAATGATCCATTACAACATCACAAAAACCCTAGTAATATCACAGTTCTCCAGTGAAAAGAGTAGATGCATGATTGTGACAGAACAACACTCCACTGTGATATCACAGCACCCTACTGTGACACCACTGTACCCCATGATGAGACACTTTTCACTGTTACTTCACAATTCCACATGGTGATCTCACATTGCCCTCCTTACCATATCAGTGTCCTCATTATGGTACCATGCCATTCCATTATGCTGTCACTATGCCCCACAGTGACCTCCAAATTCCCTATTGTGATATAAATTATCCCATCATGACATCACAATTCTCTTCTGTGCCATCAGGATTCCCCCATTAAGATCTCACTCTTCCCCCATTCTGACTTTATAAAGCGACATCACTAGGTCATAATTTCCATTTTGATAACATAATGCTGCATTAGGTCCCCATCACAACCTATGTTTACCTTACCTATGATTAGAAGATCTTCCAAGGCACTATTCTACACTTCATACAGCTCCAAGCCCCAAAAAACTACTGGATTCAGAGTTCTAAGATTTATGTTTCAAATTGTTTCTGCTAAAAAATGCCTTCACTTGAATGTAACATTTGCTTTTTCAGGCATTTGAGAACTCTTTTCCAGTCTCAACATATTGGAAGAATTGTAATTTTTTTATCTACTTCTTTTCATACTAGGTTACACACACAAAACCAGGTGTAAGCTTGATATTTTTTTCCTTTTCCTTCCTTTCCTTTCTTTTACTACTCCTGCTGTGACATCACCATGTCCTACTGTGACATCATAACACCATATTGTGACCTCGTATACTTGCAATGTGACATCACAATTAACAATTAAGATCTCACAATTCTCATCATGACATTTGAATTATCTTACAATATCACAATTGCCAATTGTGACACCACAATGATGGATATGACATCATTTTATCACATTTTGGCATCATGCTATGCCTTGGTGACATCATAATGCACTATTATGACATGTGTTCTATTGTGACCTCGCAACTCGCAGTATGACATTACAATTTGCTTTGAGATACCAAGATTGCCTACTGTGATATCAGAATTGCACACTGTGATGGCACCAGTACAACTGAAACATCACAGTGACCCAGTATGATATCACAATATTGTATTGTCACCCAATAATGCCATATTGTTCCTCATGATGCCCAGTTCGAACATCACAATTTCCTATTTTAGCAAAACTACTCTAAAATTATGAGCACAAGTTGCCTAATAATAACAGCACAATTAACCTTTATGACATCTCAATTCCCAACTGTGACAACACAGTGACATGTTATGACATCATAGTTCCACATTATGGCATTACAGTACCCCGTTGTGACAGCACACTGCCCTATGTTGACTGGATGATACCCTCATCATGACTTCTCAATTCCCCATTATGACCAGAGAATTCTATATGGATGTTACAGTTTTCTTTTGTGACATCATAACTGCTCAAAGTGACACAAGTGCCCATTGTGACATCACAGTCCCCATTATTCCATCACAATTCCCCTTTTTCACAGGGTAATGATTCATTTTCACGTCAAGTTGCCCTGTGGTGACACTAGCTTGGCCCATTGTGACATCAACATTTCCGGTGTGACATCACAATTACCCAATTATGACCTCATAGTGCCTTCATTAGTGCAGCACAATCAACATTTATGATAAAACAATTCCCCACTGTGACAACATACTTGCACATTATTACATCACTGTACCAAATATGGCATCAAAATATTAGATTGTGGAATCATCATGCCTGATTGTGACATCACACATCCTATTGGGGAATGACAGCACCCCATTGTGACACCATAGTTCTCCATATGACTTCAGAATTTCCCATCATGATATCATAATCATCCATTACAGCATGACCATAAACCCTTGTCAAAACACAGTTCTCAAGTGATAACAATTGATGCATCCTTGTGACAGAACATCACTCCACTGTGACATCACAGCTCCCTATTGTGATACCACTGTACCCCAGGATGCATGTTTTCCACAGTTACTTCACAATTCCCCATGGTGTTCTTACATTGCCGTCCTTATCATATCAGTGTCCTCATTATGGTACCATGCCATTCTTTTATGCTGTCACTATGCCCCACTGTGACCTCCAAATTCCCTATTGTGATATAATATATCCCGTCGTGACATCACAATTCTCTCCTGTGCGATCAGGATACACCCATTAGGATCTCACTCTTCCCCCATTCTGACTTTATAAAGCCACATCATTAGCTCATAATTCCCATTTTGATCACATAATGTTCCAATAGTGCCCCATCGCCACCTATGTTTACCTTAATTATGATTAGAAGATGTACCAAGGCACCCTATAACCCTTCATGCAGCTCCAGGCCCACAAAACGTACTGGATTCAGAGTTCTAAGATTCATGTTTCAATTTGTTTCTGCTAACAACTGAGTTTACTTGAATGTAACATTTGTTTTTTCAGTCACTTAAGAAATCTTTTCCAGTCTCAAGATAGTGGAAAAAATGTAATTTTTTATCTATTTCTATTAATACTAGGCCTACTCACACAAAAAACCGCATGCCAGTTTGATATTTCTTTCCTTTTCCTTCCTTTCTATTCCTTTTCCTGCTGTGACATCGCCATGTCCTACTGTGACAGGATAACACCTTATTGTGACCTCATATATTGCCAATGTGACATCGCAATTCACAATTCAGATTTCATAATTCTCACCATGATATTTAAATTATCTTACAACATCACAATTGACAATTGTGACATCACAATGATGGATGTGACATCATGGTATCACATTATAACATCATGCTATGCATTTGTGTCATCATAATGCCTGTGACATGTGTTCTGCTTTATCCTTTCAATTCACATTATGACATTAAAATTTCCTTTGTGACATCATGATTTCCCACTGTGACATCAAAATTGCCCACTGTGATATCACCCGGACCATTGTGACATCACAGTGCCCCACTATGATATCACAGTTCTGTATTGTCACCCAAGTATGCTATATTGTTACCTCATGATGCCCAGTGGGAACATCATAATTGCATATTATAGCGAAACAACTCCCTGATTATGAGCTCCTGTGCTATAATTATAGCAGCACAATTAACCTTTATGACATCACAATTCCCAATCGTGACATCACAGTGACATGTTATGACAGCATAGTACCACATTATGGCATTACAATACCCGATTGTAACACAACCCTGCCCTATTTTGACATCATGATACCCACATCAGGAAATGTCAATTCCCCATTATGAACAAACAATTCTGCATTGATGTTACAGTTTTCTCTTGTGACCTCATAACGGCCAAGTGTGACACAAGTGCACATGATGAAATCAAAGTCCCCATTATAGCATCACAATTCCTTTTTATTCACAGTCTAATGATTCACTGTCACCTCAAGTTGCACTGTGGTGACACTAACTTGTCCCATTGTGACATCATCATTTCCAGTGTGACACCATAATTATCCTATTATGACCTCACAGTGCCCTCATTAGAGCAGCACAATCAACCTTTATTATACCACAATTCCCCACTGTGACGACATAGATGCATATTGTGACATCACTGTACCAAATATGGCCTCAAAATATCCCATTGTGACATCATCATGCCTTATTGTGACTTCACACATCCTATTGTGGTGTCACACCACCCCAATGTGACAGCATAGTTCTCCATATGACTTAAGAATTTCCCATCATGATATCATAATGATCCATTACAACATCATAATAAACCCTAGTGATATCACAGTTCTCCAGTGAAAAGAGTAGATGCATGATTGTGACAGCACAACACTCAACTGTGACATCACAGCAGCCTAATGTGACACCACTGTACCCCATGATGAGACACTTTTCACTGTTACTTCACAATTCCCCATGTGATCTCACATTGCCCTCATTACCATATCAGTGTCCTCATTATGGTACCATGCCATTCCATTATGCTGTCACTATGCCCCACAGTGACCTCCAAATTCCCTATTGTGATATAAAATATCCCATCATGACATCAAAATTCTCTCCTGTGCCATCAGGATACTCCCATTCGGATCTCACTCTTCCCCATTCTGACTTTATAAAGCGAAATCACTAGCTCATAATTTCCATTTTGATCACATAATGATGCATTAGGTCCCCATAACAACCTATGTTTACCTTAACTATGATTAGAAGATCTTCCAAGGCACTCTTCTACACTTCATACAGCTCCAAGCCCCAAAAAAGTACTGGATTCAGAGTTCTAAGTTTTATGTATCAAATTGTTTCTGCTAAAAAATGCCTTCAGTTGAATGTAACATTTGCTTTTTAAGGCATTTGTGAACTCTTTTCCAGTCTCAGCTATTGGAAAAATTGTAATTGTTTTATCTATTTCTTTTTATACTAGGTTACACACACAAAACCAGGTGTAAGTTTGATATTTTTTTTCTTTTCCTTCCTTTCCTTTCTTTTACTACTCCTGCTGTGACATCACCATGTCCTACTGTGACATCATAACACCCTATTTTGCCCTCCTATACTGCCAATGTGGCATGACAATTCACAATCAAGATCTCACAATTCTCATCATGACATTTAAATTATATTGAAATACCACAATTGCCAATTGTGACACCACAATTTTGGATATGACATAATGGTATCACATTTTGGCAGCTTGCCAAGCCTTTGTGACATCATAATACACTATTATGACATGTGTTCTATTGTGACCTCGCAACTCCCAGTATGACATTACAATTTTCCTTTGAGATAACATGATTGCCCACTGTGATATGACAATTGCCCACTGTGATATCACCAGTACAATTGTAACATCACAGTGACCCAGTATGATATCACAATGCTGTATTTTAACCCAATCATGCCATATTTTTACCTCATGATGCCCAGTTGCATCATCACAATTCCCTATTTTAGGAAAACTACTCCTAAATTATGAACATATTTTGCCTAATTATAACAGCACAATTAACCTTTATGACATCACAATTCCCGAATGTGACATCACAGTGACATATTATGACATCATAGTTCCACATTATGGCATTACAGTACCCC
>PVJX010025312.1:0-27065 GCA_004027295.1 Dolichotis patagonum | reverse complement strand
ATTGTTCTTTGAGGGATTCTATCTGTTTGCTTTGTTCCTCTAATTTTTTAGCTGTGTTTTCACTAGATGCGTTCACTATTTCTTTCACTGTTTTTATCAATTCTTCTTTTACCTGGGCAAGTATTTCTGGTTTGAATTTCTCCATAGCTTTCCCTATTTGCATATTTATTTCATTTGATATCATTTCAGACATTTCATGACTTCTTTTTTCTTCTATGTACACAGCTTCTAAGCTTTCTTGGGGAGGGCTAGGGCTTTGAGCCTGCCTTTTGGTCTTTCCTTTTGTCATTTTTCTATATTTCCTTACTTTGAGCAGTGTTCCAAAGCTTTCTCTGCATGTGTGGCAAATTACTTGTTACACCCTCAGTTCCTGGAGGGGCAGTGGCTCCCCCATAGGCTCTTGGCTTCCTCACAGGGTCCTAACTCCCCTCTGTGGGCTCCTGGCTCCCTAAGTTGTAAGGCAAATGCTGGGTGTGGCCACCCTGGAGCCTGTGGAATCTCAGGCAGGCCAGGCCACCGTGCTTTGTCCCAGGCAGGTCTCCAGGAGGTTCCCTGTGAGTGAAGGGCCTACAGGTCCCAAAGAGTCAGGCCAGAATGTTGGTTTCTGAAAAGTTCCCAGTCCCAAACAGACCTGGCCAAGATGCCAGTCTCCAAAATATTCCCAATCCAGACAGCCCAGGCCACTCTGCAGGTCCGAGAGTTTCGGGTTCCAAAGAGACAGGCCGCGATGCTGCTTTCTGGGAGACTTCCTGGGGGTGAAGGGCAGGGCTACGGGCCCAAACAGACCTGGCCCAGATGCTGGTCTCCAGGCAGTTCCCTGCGGATGAAGGGCGGGCCTACAAGTCCCAAACAGTCGCGCCGAGATCAAAATCACCAATGTTCTTATGACCCCTGGAGGAGAGACAGATCCCGCAACTTCTAATCCAGTACCACCTGCTCAGATCCATTGTCTCCTTGGGAGTTAGCACTTAGAAAATGTTGGCAGAGAAAATGCTGAGTAATTTAACTTTCCCAGGAGCTGTGGTCCTTTCAGACCCTTCCCCCCAGTACAGGGTACCTCAGAAGTCCCATCTGATTCTCCTAGCAACTCTCTAAACAAGGGTTTGCTACTTATCTTACAGATGTGGACAGGGTCTTAGTAAGGTTCAGGGATTTGTCCACAACCACAGAAAAGCAAGAGTTAAAACCCAGTAAAACTTGAGTCCAAGCATGGTATGCTGGCACATCCTGGAGGCTGAGGCAGGAGGATCACAAGTTCAAGCCAGGCCAAGGTAACTTAGCAATTTACAGAGATCCTGGCTCAGAAAAAAAAAAACAAAAGATTTTAAATGAGTCATATAGCTCAGTGGAAAGATCCTAGGTTTAATTCCTAGTGTTGAAAAGAAATTAAACAGGCTGCCTCTACCGTCCTGGGTTTGAATTGCTCAGCTCTGGGTGGGGTAACTGAGTGTCCAAACAGAATGTGTCAAGCAGTCAGGGCTCAGACCCAGACCCACTCTGCGAACCCAGAGCAGGCGAGTCTGCATGGCGATGCTGCCATTTCAGCCCAGGTGCTTCTGTTTCCAGCCTTGCACAGGTCATGAGAAGACTCCAGGGCATGAGCAGAGTCTGATGCATGTTTATGGGGTCAAAGTTGTGTGTAATCCCTAAAGACCCCGAAGCCGGTCTCCCCTCCACTGGCATGGTCACGAATCTGGTCTGTATTTGTGAGCATGACTCATACAAAATGGAATATATTCCAGGATCATTCTTCTTTCCTTTGCACTTTTTCTTCGGAAATGTTGTGAAGTAGATGTTTCATAGGTTTCTACTAATCTGTCATGCCACTTTTTCCCATGGAGGGTCGTTTTGTCCTGTGATGTAAATACAGGGGAGCCAGTGATCGCAGGAGTGGGGCAGCCTTGCTTGCGCTGTGATTTAATCAGCGGGTCTGGCCTGGGAGTGTCCGAGTGACTGGGCCTGGGACTAGCCGCTTGTTCCAGGTTTCATAATGGAAAGGAAGGGAAGGAAGGCTGCCGCGCGGGTGTGATTCAGCCCTGTGAAATTCTCCACCTGAGCGGCAGAATGAGAATATTTTCATCTACATGGAGGAGGCCCATTCTGAGACCCGAAGCCACCCTTTCACCACACCCCGAGCTGCAGAGGAGCAGCTTCCTGCCTGTCTCTTAGGAGGTTCGGCTTAGCAACGCATGGGGGAGGGTCTCCGGGAGATAAGGAGATTCTCTAGCTTCGCACCTGGCTGCAGGCCCAGGGCGATTCTCCCCGCTCTTGGCTGTAGACTTTTTCTTTCTTGGAGAGACCAGCCATAGTGTGTCACGGCCTCTAGCACAGCTGTAGTGTACAGGTGCTGCTACTGAATCAAGCTTTCCAAGCACCCCTTTGTCATCTCGAGCTTTGTTTATCTCCTTTTATGTCCATTTCGCATGTAGAGATAAATAAACGCACTGAGTAAGGAGGGTGAACGATTCTTCTCTTTTAAAAAAGTATTCTGAAGACTTTCCCTATTAGGTCAGTGCTGTTTGTTTGTATCCTGGCCATAGGCTTCCTACTTTAATAAAACTGTTTATATGTGGACAATTCTGACTTTCAAAACAATGATATCCATGGTTCAGTTCAAAGTCTAAATTCTCAGTTATACTCATAATAACCTTATGAACTTATCATGTGTTTCCATAAATGAACTCAACATACTCTGACCTGCATGTCCAAGTCCTTATGTTGGAATTCTGGTGATTCTTTGAGCATGGGTCTCTAAGTTCTCTTCTTCATATTTTATACACTCTTTATCCATAGAAATCTTTTTATGTATTTTGGCCTGTTCTGTAACATAAGAATGAGATAGTTGCTACCTAAATCTTTTACTATGATTCTGAGAAATTCATAAACATAGATCTAGTTCGCATTTAAGTTGTAATGGTAAGGATATTTATTTTTGGTTAGTAGGTTCATAAATATTAAGATGATAACTCCTACTGCATTGTAAAATATTTACCATCCCCTTCACCACATTTCCTGAATGGCTGGCATGGGCCACACATGGCCTGTGAGGAGGAAGGCACTGAGATCCCCTCTAGGCATCAGGAAAAAAGACCAATGTGGGGCTGGGGATTTAGCTCAGTGGCTTAAGCGCCTGCCTGCAAGCGAGAGGTCATGAGTTCGATCCCTGGTACCAAAAAAAAAAAAAAAGAGAGAGACCAATGTGGCCCACCACCTATATTTTTATGCCACTTACACCTTTATGTTACATAATAAGTCATCCTTTAATGACTGAAGCTCTAACTCCTTGGGTAAAATGAAGTCCCTTTATCTGTTGTCGCTCACTGTGTGTGTAATCTGTACACGTGTATGTGTGTTTATGCTTGTGTACTTAACACCCAAAATCAATCAGATCTCATTTTTTCACTTCTCAGTGAAAGAAATGCTTTGGGAATCAAACACTCCTTTTATCTGAGGGGCAGTGGAGGGGATCAGAGGTTGTAAAGACGAGACAGTCACGAGACGTGTGCTGCGCCACTCACTCTTGCTGCACCCCAACCCCCAGCTGTTCAAGAGAGCTGCGGACTGACCCTGAGAACGCCGCCCCTTAGAAGCCAGGGTGAAGGGCTCTTGGCTGTTGTCACAGCCCAAGGACATGTCTTCACATATGTGGACACCAAGGGGGCCTTTCACTGGGCAGTGGTCATAGCCACTGAGTTTCACCGGAACTGAAAACATTTTGCGTCACTGAGGGAGGCTGGTCTCTCCCAGCCCTGAGACCACCTTGTGATGAATTCTGTGCTGACAGGTTTTCTGATTACAGCCAGAAGATTTCTAATTTGCTCTCAAGTGTGGAATTTGGAGTTTACATTCCAGAAATAAAAGCTATGTTAGGACGCGCTCTTTGGCACATCTATAGATCCAGGTCTGTGACGTGCTATCTTAATTGGATTCTACTGAACTTCCTGATGGGAGCACTCTGAAAATGACTAGCTTTTACATAACCATGGAGCCTCTTTCTTTCTTCTCTATCCCTCTCTTTTTAAAAAAAAAAAAAATTTTTAGTGCTTGAAGTATCAGTTCATAAATATTCTGTATATTTTTCCCACTGACTTCATCTGCCTTCATTTTCTGACCTATATCAAGTTTTCAGAATGATCACCTGATGCTTTGAAGCAGCCGATATCAGCATCCCCCAAAATGGAGGAAAAAACAGAAGCGAGTGGAAAATGCTACTCGGGGAGGCATGGCGGTGCCAGATGTGCTAACCTCTCTCTGCCTGCAACGCACGGCAGGTGCAGAGCTAAAGAAACCAGCTCTGCGACCTCTGGGGGGGGGGGATCTTCCCAGACTCACAGCTGAGATGGCCCTGGAAACCTGGCTGGGAAGGAAAGGAGAAGATCTGGACGCTCACGCAGATGCCTCTGCTGGCAGGAAAAGCGTCTTCTTCAAATCCCAGGTCCGCAGAGAGTCCGACTCCAGGATGCCTAGCCCTACCAATGAAGTAACCTGAAAAGACCCAGGAGGAAAGAGTCCCTCCTGCCCTCGGCTGCTGCCGGGGAGGCCCAGGGATGGCATCCCGTTCCTCCTCTTCCTCCTCAGGGGACACACTTGGACCGGGAGCACCTTGTTGAGCTGGTGGATAGCGGAGGCAGCACGTCTGCCGTACGTGGTCTCAAGCACTCACTGGCCAAGTGAACCCAGCTGGAGCTTTCTGGTGGATCTGCACTGTGCATTCGGTTCTGCTCTCACCTCCGGAGAAGCAGTTTCCTGAGGGCTGAGCACAGACTCAAGCTCGACTGAGGAGAATCAGATCCCTGCTTTGCAGCTCAGTAACCTCAAAACTTGGCCAAAGTGTGCTGCCTTTCTATAACCCCATGCTCCTCACTGTAACAAGAGCTATGGTCATAATTCCTACCTTGAAGAGATGCTTTCGTGATGATGGGTGTTGCACAGTCTTTAGTACCCATAGTGTCATAGTGGAAGCCAAAGACCATAAGGTTAATGCAGAGCCAATTTCAGGAGATGAGGACAGTGTTTAGTTTAGGCAGCTGGGTGCTCGGGAGTGGGATGTGAGTTGATGCTCCACAAATACTTAACATCAATTAACCATTTTTCAAGAAATAAAACTGGGACACCATGTGCATCCCAACTAAGGGATGACATTCAGACACCAGGTGAGGGAGGCCAGGACTGCTGAGTGTGATGCCAGGTGGGCAGGCATGGGAGGGCCAGGCCAGTCACCGTGCAAGACATGGAGTAGAGGCACAGAAAGGGACTTACTCAAGGAGTCCTCAGGGCCTGGTAACGAATTTCACTATCAAACCTCACTGGTCCCAGGTGCAGGAAGGAATAGTGAACCGAGCTGCTTGCAGAAAAAGGGAGAAAATAGATCTCAGACCTGGAGATCAAGTTATAGGGTGAGGTTGGCAGAAGCAAGTGACACACTGCTGTCACAGTATCCACAGTTCTGGGGTCACAAATATTCATGATGACACCACTGTCACTACAGTCAGGATGAAATGGGAATGTTCCCCAAGTGTGTCTAGCCTTGCTAAGCACTTTGCACATACACTAAATTCTCATTGTGAATGTGTGAGATAATTGTGAGGACACTAAATATCTACCGTAAGGGACTACAAAACAGATTATGAATTGGAAACAATTGAATGTGGAAAAAATAACTGTGGCAATTACCACTACATATGCCTCATTTATACCCTTCGTTTCTATGTTTTTTTTTGTTTTTTCCACTAAAAACCAATGGACATATTACAATGCTCTTTGTCTTGTAGGTAACAGTTTTTTAAATGTGTATTTATAAAACAATAGCTTTCCTGTGGAGGACAGTACAAATACAGAACATAAATTAACCATTTTTCAATAAATTGTGATCTGAATAATTTGAAAATGACTGTTAAATGTACCCAAACTATCACAGAAAAGCCAGGCAGAACTAGCATAGCAAACAGTGGAAGTCTGTGTGAAGCGCACGCATCGGCACCCTTAGAATGCAGCACCCTGCTGCGTGAAGCCCGGTCCAGTTCCAGCCCGAGGGCTGCAACCTGTGAATGGTGGATGCAGACAGAGGAACCAAAGCCAGGCCGACCCTGAACACAGTGCAGCATGAAGTGCAAAGGATTTTAGGGACATTTCCTGAGGAAGCTACAGTACTGCAGAAGAAATAATGCACCAAGCAAGCAACCGGAGCTTCCCAACCATCTTGCTGTTGGCGGAAGCTCATCTAGGACAGATCCGAGCCATTCCCAAGCGGCACTGTCCCAGCAGGGGTTCAGCACAGCCAGGTGTCTTTCCGTGGTGCCACTGTGGACAACCAAATGAGACTGTGGAGAGGAAAGTAACCTACACACAGCTACATACAGAAGACAGCTGGGGAGGCCGGCAACTAATTCTACTAATTCCGACCCTTTGAAAGAAAGTTTTCTAGATACAATGGCTCAGTGATCTGTCTCCTATAGTAAATTTAAATCCCCATGATGTCTGAAATCATGATTTCGAGTCCTTTTGAAGAATCCTTGAGCCTTTCAACAAAGGTTTCTAAGCATTTTTTCAGCATCTCCCCTGCCCACCTGCCCAAGGACATTCCCTTTTGATTTATGACTTGTACCATCTTTCATTGATTGCTGCTGCGGTTTTTTTCTGTGTATTGTCATGTACCTGTGAAGCCAAGGTGAATTTCTGTCCAAAAATGCAATACATTTTGTCTTGATAAAATGAGACAACATATTTCATGTACGAGAGACACCTGTTTCTGACAAATATTTAAAATTAAATTTTCACTCCGGTCCAAAGAGCATCATGCTGACAAAATTGTTCGTCCCAAGAAAGTGAAGCACCGCTGTTTTCTCCTGTTGATTTACTGAGCTGAATCTGTACCCCTCACAGAAAAACCCAAACCAGGGCAGCGTCAGGTCAGTCCAGACAGCAACCTTGGCATTAAACATCCAGAGACCTCACAGGAAGGACAGCGCTTTGCACCCCGGACAACCAGCTGCCTGAGTATTTCGTGATATTTGGGTCATTTCTGTGGCTTGTGTCTGTGATGTTTCTCAGGATCAGAGAGCTTGCGATTATAGATTGCAGCAGACAGAAAGAAGTCAGAGATATTTTTCTGTGTAAGTACATAATGAGTCATCATTAAGGGAATGTAGAAAATTATTTTAACTTTTTGAACAAGAGAATTTATCAATAAAGAATCCAATTATATCTATGTTATATCTATACTTATGAAGGATATTGTTCTGTAAATTTGTTATAATTTCAAGTTTCACTATCAGGTTGAATTTAGGAATGCAGTCTTGTTACTTGTTT
Source organism: Dolichotis patagonum (assembly GCA_004027295.1). NCBI lineage: Eukaryota > Metazoa > Chordata > Mammalia > Rodentia > Caviidae > Dolichotis > Dolichotis patagonum. Next base: position 19,757 of record PVJX010025312.1, on the reverse strand, counting down.
TCTAGTTGCCCTATGTGGTTTTTGGTTTTAATTCCTTGCCTTCATGTATTTTTTAGTATTCCATTTCTCTATGTAGACTTTTTACCTACATGCCTTTCCAAATTGTACTTGGTTAGTATACTACTTCATATGTACGTATACATGCACACACACTCAGTATAAACCCTGTACTACAGTGTTATTTTTCTCTTTGTGTGTTGAGTCGGGGGAGGTACTGGGAATGGAACCCGGGGCCTTGCTTATATGAGGCAAGCAGTCTACCACTGAACTGCATCCCCAGGCCTTTGTAAAATCCTAGAGACAGAGACTAAGTTGCCTAAGCTGGTGTCAAACTTGGAATCTCTCTGCCTCAGTTCCCTGAGCAATTGCTATTACAAGCATGTGCCACCATGTCCAGATATCATTTCTCTTTAGTCATATTTTTAAAAGAAATTATTTAAAAAAACCATGGCTGTAACCTGTGCTTACCCACCAAAAAAATCCAATTAAGAAATCTGCTGCTTGGCCATACACCAGGGGTACTTCTCAGCTCGCCACACAGCCTAGAGCTCCTGAACCCCTCCCAGCCAGACACAAGGATCTGGTAGCATCACACTCCAAGGGCATACTCCACCTAGCCACCTGGGTCCCGAAGGTTCTGAACTCCACCCAGACAGGCACTAGGCCCTGGTGACATACACCAGGGGTGCTCCTCTGCTAGCTGCACTGAGGATCCAAGCTCTGCCCAGCCCAGCATTCCAGAGCAACCCAACACAGTACACCAGAGGAACACCCAGCCAGCCTCACAGGCCACAGACCACAAGGCTCTGGTGCCACAGTTCAGGGGAGCGGCCTGCCTACCCACAGGGATATCAGGATTGAACCTCTGCCCAGTGCAGCGCTCCAGTGAAACCCATCAGGAAGGTGCCTGGCTGACCAGGCTGACCACATGGGTCTCAGAGGAAAATGACAAAATGAAAGAGCAAGATGCAGTCTCAGTCCTTCAGCCAAAGAGAACAAACAAGAGACACTGAAATGGAAGACACTGGAAATCACACAACTGAACTTCCTGAAATGATGGCAACTGAAGAAACAACTCCATGAAGCTATAGAGGAAATCAGATCAGAAATAATATCTCAGGTAAAAAATGGTATGACAAACATTATGAAAAAGATATATGTACCTAAAGAAGATCTACATAAAAAGTAGAGGAACATGAGAAAATGATGGAAACCTCGAATGAACAATATAAAACAGAATTAGAATGCATGAAATAGATCCAAAGGGATATTCAGAAAATTCCATTGAAAGCTAGCAAAACCACTTGAATGAAGCCAAAGCTGGATTCTCAGACCTTGAAGACAGGATGGAAGCTTATGATCACAAAACAAAAGATCTCTTAAAAATAACAAGGAACCAAGAAACAGCAATTCAACAGCTGCAAGATGATGCAAACAGAACTAATATAAGACTGATAGGTGTCAACAAAAAAGTAGAGGTCAACACAAATGACACATGAAGACTATAGAAATAATAGCAGAAAAATTTCCAAACATGGGAAGAGAATCTGATATACAGATAAGTGAGGCATACAGAAGCCCAATTAACAGTAACCAAAATAAATCTTCACCCACACATAATAATTTGGATATCAGAAATTCAACACATGAAGAGAGTACTAAAAGCTGTCAAAAAAAGAAACAGATCACCTATGAAGGAAAACCTATCAGAATCATGACAGACTTCTCAACACAAACCTTCAAGTCAAAAAGAGCTTGAAGTAAAGTATTTCAGGTTCTGAAAGAAAACAACTTTCAACAAAGATTGATGTACCCTGCAAAACTGTCTTTGAAAATTGCTGGAGAAATAAGATACTTCCACAACATAGAACAACTGAAGACATTCATGACCACCAAACCAACACTACAAAAGAATACTGAAAAACACTCTAGAGAGAGACAAAGATAACTATAATCCCAAGAATGACAGCACATGGAAACCACTAAGCAAGGCAAACAATTAAAGAGATAAAGTAGAAAACCAACAGCAGAAAGATAACCTGACAATGATAAGTCAGTACGTATCAGTTATATCCATCAATGTAAATGTTCTCAACTCACCAATAAAAACAAACAGACTGGAAGAGTGGATTAAGAAACAAAATCCAACAATGCTCCATGTACAAGAAACATGTTTAACTCAAAAGGCAACTCATAGACTGAAAGTCAAAGGATGAAAAACAATACTCCATGCAACTGGAACCCAGAAAAAAAGCAGGAGTTAGCTATACTGTTTGCAGACAATGTAAACTTCAAACCAAGAATGATCAAAAATCACTACATACTTGTAAGGGAAAACTTGAAAAGGAAAAGATTACAATTACAAATATATATGCACATAATATGAGAGCACCCAAATATGTAAGACAAATCTTAATAGACATGAAAAATCAAATGAACAATAATATAGTTATAAGAGGGGACATTAACAACCCATTGTCACAAAGAGATCAAGCAAACAAAAAAATCAATGAAATAACAGAACTGAATCAAATTTGTGAGCAAATAAGCTCAGAAGATGTATACTGAGTGTACCACCCAAAAACATCAGAATACACATTCTTCTCACCTGCACATGAGTCATTCTCTAAAATAGATCATACACTAGCCCACAGAACATGCTTAAGTAAATGCAAAAGAATTGAAATAATTCCATATATATTATCTGACCATAGTACAATAAAATTGGAAATTAATGACAAAGAAAACTACAAAAGCGCCACAAGCACATGGAAATTAAACAACACTCTCCTAAACAACCAATGGGTCACAGAAGGAATTGAACAATGTCTATAATCAAACAAAAATGCAAATACAAATTACCAGAAGCTGTGGAACACAACGAAAGCAACCCTCAGAAGGAAATTTATAGCATTAAACCACCACATCAGGAAAATGGAACAAACACAAATAAATGATCTAATGCTGCACCTAAAACTTCTAGAAGAAAAGAGCAAGACAAGCCCAAAGCCCAAAGAAAGGAGGAAATTACAATGATCAGAGCAGAAATTAATGCAAATTGAAACTAAGAAAATAATACAAATAATTAATGAATCAAAGAGTTGGTTCTTTGAAAGAATAAATAAAATTGATAAACCCCTAGCCAACCTTATCAAAAATAGGAAACAAAAAACTCAAACCCATGCAATAAGAAATGAAGAGTAAAATCACTACAAACCTTATGGAAAAATTGAAGATCCTCAATACTTATTTTCAAAATTTTACTCTCATAGGTTCAGTAACACAGAAGAAATGGACAGAGTCCTAGAACCATATAAATTACCAAAGCTGAATCAAGAAGATGTAAAACTGCTCAATAACCCAATTTTTTTAATGAAATTTAAAATGTAATTAGAACCTTACCAACAAAGAAAAGCTCAGGTTCTGATAGATTCGCTGCTGAATTCTACATGAAGTTTAGGGAAGACTAATGCCAAGACTCCTCAAACTCTGATGAAATTGAAAGGGAAGCAATTGTCTGTAACTCATTCCTGGGAGCAAGTTTTATACTAATACCAATATCAGAAAAAAACCCAACCAAAAAATAAAATTTTAGGCCAATCTCACTAATGAACATAGAGGCAAATATCCACAATAAAATACTGGCAAATAGAATGCAACAAATTATCAAGAAGATTATACACCATGATCAAGTGGGATACATCCCAGGAATTCAGGGGTGGCTCAACATATGCAAATCAATAAATATAATACACCATATCAATAGAGCCATGAACAAGAATCACATGATTATCTCAATAGATGCAGAAAAAGCTTTTGACAAAATCCAACACTCATTCACGATAAAAAAAAAAAAACCTACAGAAAATCAGAATAGATGTTCTCTGCCTCAATCTGATAAAAGCCATATATGATAAACCAACAGCCAACATCTTACTGAGCGGACAAAAACTGAGAACATTCAAACTAAAATCAGGAACAAGACAAGGATGTCCATTATCACCTCTCCTATTCAATACAGTTCTGGAAATATTAGCCAGAGCAATTAGACAAGACAGAAAAATAAAAGGAATAAGGATAGGAAAGGAAGAAGTTACATTATCATTATTTGCAGATGACATGATACTTTACATAGAAGACTCCCAAAAATCCATTGAAAGACTTCTAAATGTAGTAACCGAATTAAGTAATGTAGCTGGATACAAGGTCAGCACTCAAAAATCAATAGCATTCCTATACACAAACAACAAGCTCACTGAGAGAGAAAGAAGGGAAGCCATATCCTTCACAAAAACACCCCCCAAAACAAATACTTAGCGATCAATCTAACAAAGGGAGTAAAAGATCTATACACTGAAAATTACATTACTCTGAAAAAGGAAATTGAAGAGGATTTCAGAAAATGGAAAGACACTCCCTGCTCGTGGATAGGAAGGACAAACATTGTGAAAATGGCCATTCTCCCAAAATTTTTATACAGATTTAATGCAATTCCAATCAAAATATCATTTGCACACCTTACAGATAATAGAGAAATCATTCCTAAAATTCATCTGGAACTAGAAGAGACCTAGACTTGCAAAGGCAATTCTGGAAAACAAAGATGAGGCAGGAGGCATCACAATCTCCAACTTGAAATTATATTACAAAGCTACTGTGATAAAATCAGCATGGTACTGGAATAAAAACAGACCTGAAGAGCAATGGAATAGATTAGAAGATACAACCACACATATAAACACACTCAGCCACCTCATCTTTGACAAAGGGGTCAAACATGTACATTGGAAGAAAGACACCCTCTTTAATAAGTGATGCTGGAAAAACTGATTTCCATATATGCCAAAAACTAAAACTAGATCTATGTCTATCACCATGCACTAAAGTCAAAACGGATCAAAAATCTAAATATTAAAACAGAAACACTAAATCTGCTGTAAGATAAAGTAGGTAGAAATACTGACAACATAGGAATAGGCAGAGAGTTCATGAACAAAATTCAAACTGCACTGGAAATACTTCCTAGAATCAACAATTGGGATCTCATCTTATTAAAAAGTTTTTGCATGTCAAAAGCAATCTCCAACAGAGTGAAAAAAAACCCACAAATTGGGAAAAAATCTTAGTCAACTCTCCCTCAGACAAAGGACTTCTGTCTAGAACAAATAAATAATTTTTTAAAAAAAACCAGGCCCCCCAAATTTAAAAACCCAATCCAAAAATGGGCATCTGAGATGAATACACACTTATCAGATGAAGAAATATAAATGGCAAATAAATATATGGAAAAATGTTCAACACCAATGGTCATTCAAGAAATGCAAATTAAAACAACAATGATATTCCATGTCACCCTAGAAAGAGCCAAGATCAAGAAATCAACCACTAACAAGTGCTGGTGGGGCTGTGAGGAAAAGGGAACCCTTCTCCACTGTTGGTAGGTGTTTAGGCTGGTACAACCATTGTGGAAATCAGTGTGGAGATTCCTAAAAAATCTAGGATTAGAGATTCCATTTAACTCAGCTATCCTGCTTCTGGGCATTTTCTCAGAACTGAAAACATCATACCACAGTGACATATGTGCACCCATGTTTATAGCAACACAATTTATAATAGCCAGATCTTGGAAACAACCCAAGTGCCCATCAATCCAGGTATGGATAAAAAAGATGTGGTATTTTTATATAATGAAATACTACTCAGCTATAAAGAAAGATTGCATTGAGACTTTTATAAGTAAATGGATGTGACTTGAGACCATCCTCATAAGTGAAATCAATCAAACTCACATGTGTGAGTACCATATTGTCTCCTTGACTGCCTCTTAGTGTAAGAAACTGAAAAAGTATATATGACTCAAAAATCTACAGTAAATACTGTATAAGAATAAGAAACTGCTCAAAGAATAAAAGTAATTGGGACAGGGGAAAGCAAGCAAGAAAGAAAGAAAGGAAAGGGAAAAAGACACACACGTAAGCTAGCTAAAATGACTATTACTAGTCGTATTAGTTATTGGAAAAGAACAGTTAATATTCATATGTTTAGATCAGTTTTACATGTCTATATCTGTTAATGTAAGCAACCCTTTTAAAGGTAACAAACCACTGTCAAATTCCTGATATCCTGTTTTGTAAACCTATACTGTTATTATATTGGGTTTGTTGTTGTTGCTTGTTTGTCTCTTGCTTTTTATTTTTCTTTTTTGTGTCTTCTCTTAAATAAAAAGAAAAGAAGTAAAGAAAAAAAGAAATCTGCTTCTTGGTATGACTAAGTTATTGAAACATGCCTAAACCTAATGAGTATATCTGACATTTTTATTCTAAAAGATCTTATAATTTCTGTCAACTAGTAGCAAATCACACTAAACCATTTGTTATCTTCTACCACAAGCAAAAATGTCAGTTTACAACACAAAACGAGGCAGTATAGATTATCACTGATTGCTATGATACTAAATTTACCTTAAAAATCACTGGAATTCTTAAAGACTTTTTCCCTATTCTCAGGGTTGACTTATTTATCTATTTTTACCATAGGTAGCAGTAGTGCTGGAAAATGAAAATTATACCTCATGTGCCTTATTCATTTTATGTTTTTGGTTATGAAGACAATTTCATGGTTTATTCACTGAAAATATGATTTGCTGTGTGAACATTTGAAGCTGATATACCTTGAACTTCTCATCTATGCCGAGATTTAAGCAGCATCACCTTGCTATTTCTTTCTTGACTGCCTCTGGATTTTCTCTTCATGCTTACCCGGACGCCCCTCCCCATCCAGATGGGTTCAGAAAAAAGCAGGCAACAAAAGGAGGTCTGAGCACAGTAGCTGTGAGACTGTGGTCATCTGTTTATGCCTTGTGATGTTCGGTGCTGTGACCAGACGCTCACGAGCAGCCACACACCCTGCCCTGTGGCCCCTACCCTGTGGTGACTCTGCTTCTGCCCAGGCACTTTCAGCTTGGCAGTGGTGAGGAATCCTGGTCTCTTCCCTGCTCAAGGTCTCCCTTAGCCCTCCACATGCCTCCAAAAAGAGTTCATCCACTGAGCTCTCTTCAGGTAAACACCTTCTCCTTTCTAAGCAGATTGCTGTCTAATAGTACCAGGACCATCCCTGGGGAATGAGCTCAATGACTGGAATCCTAGTATCCATGTGATTACACATTAATGAACATGATATTCATCTTTCCAGGAAAGGGTGAACTCCTGTGATCAACGGTACACCACTGACCTGTCTGGACAATGCTGTACCTCGCCCTTGAAATGTTTTAGAGTTTGAATTATATTAACTTTAAATACAATAAGAAGAAAAATACTGTGTGAGTCAGCTATTACTGTAACAAAATACCTGAGATTATCAGCTTAAACAGAGGAAAGGTTGGTTTGGCTCAGATTTTGGAGGTTTGAGTCCACAGTTAGGATTGCTTTTGGGCTTGTGGTAAAGCAGCCTGTCATGGTGGGAAGGCATGGTGGAGGAGAGAGGTCAGGGTCCCATCACACCCTCAGTGACCTATGACCTCTGCTTAGACCTTGTTCCCCTCTCCCAGCCCGGCCACCTGGGAACCACGCTTTTCAAATGCTGGTCAGGGAGGGACACTTACCCAAAGCACAGTACTGGCCAAGATAATGGGCAGAATGGGACCAGGTTTACTACTTGCATTTTTATCTTGATTTCTGAAAAGGAGACATGTGCTATATTTATTGCCCTTGTAAGCCTAACAGAAAACATACAGATTTTATGCAACTGTCTTCTCTCTGTTTACCAATTCGTGCAGCACTTTAGAAGCTCTCTAGCCCAGCGTTTCTCACTGCCTGCTTTTATCGGCAAAAGTGCTGAGGACAATGTAAAAAGTATTAGCTTAGCCATTTGTGTAAAACAATGAAAAATTATTTTATTGGATTTTTAAGCTTTTTTTAAAAATACCCGGTGAAGACACTTAAATTATCTAACTCTACGCATGGCACCATAAAATCAACTACAGTGATAGCATGCCATACATGTAAGAAAAACACACATAAAACACAGAATCATATTGTTTGTAACAACCAGACACAGTAGTGTTGCTTGGCCATTAGATAAGAATTTAATGAAAGCAAGACAGTTAGGAAAGCACATTGAGCCCGTATTTCACTACTGTAAACTACTCCGGCAGGAAATCCTAATAAGGTATTTTCCCACGGTCTCCTCTCAGAGGGAGTCAGGTCAAGCCCAGGTGTTCCTCATCTCAGCAGATGATCGGGGCAGTGCCTCTAGGGCAGGTCACTGACATCTGCACCTTCCAGAGGCCGGCGAGCTCCATTATTGGAGGAAAGGCAGATTCACCACCAATTAGGAGGGTGGGGAGGGTCCTGAGGTGACCTCTGGGTGCCTCTGAGGACTAAGGATGAGTCCGCAGTCCCGATGCAGGGGGTGGAGATGCCTGCTCAGTCCAATCCAGTGCTGGGCAGGAGAAGCTGGAAGGCAAAGGCAGGCAGTAAGGCGTGAAACATAGGGAGCTCAGGAATGGGTTTTGGGGCCAATGCAGGAGGAGGAGCCAACCACCGCGAGGGGCTCAGAACCCACACTCGGCAGTCACCAGCAAGTGCAGGGAGCCCCTCCTTCTGCACCCATCTGAGGCAAATTTCAAGCAGTAAACTTTATATCCCCACAGGCACAGAGTTATTATCAGGAGATCTCAGAAAGAATTCAACATAACACACAAAACCGCGGGAAAGCAAGCCAGAAGACAGGCTCGTGCTCTCATCAGGGAGCACACGTCTCTAGTATTGTCTTGACAATTAGAAGAGCTCCCCATTAAATATTGACTGTGATTATGCAGCTTTAAATTATTCCCAGACAATAAATAATATATCAAATGTTTTAAAACCCCTTGCATTTGCAAATAACCCAACAGCCTTGTACTGATGGGAAATATAACAGGTGCACAGCACAGAAGCAAGGCCATCGCGGAAGGCAGAGCAGCCGAGGAGGAGCTTTCCTGTGCTGCCTGCGTCACACAGCTCCTGAAGGAGAGAACAAAGTGACAGACAGGTGGGACTCAGGAGAGGGAGCCAAACCAGAGGCAGCTGTTTGGGGGAGGATGAGTCGGTGAACACCAGCATGGAGGAGCAGCTTGGAGGACTGGACGGGGGAAACGCCGAGAGCATATTTCTCCAGCTTCCCAAACTGTGTTTTGCCTTGAACTATCGATGGACTTTTTTCAGGTGAAGACTGCGGCTCCCTCATCTGGGTGCAGCCTGCAGTTCCATGTGTGGACAGGGACCCGGGGTCAAGAGGACAAGGTTCAGGCTGTGACAGCAGAAACTGCCACCACATGACACCAAGGACACCAGTGAGAAAGGTTCTGCTCCTCCAAACAGGACACCGGGCTAATTCCCAACTTCCCTTCAACTTCCCTCAACGTTCAAAATGGAGAAAGGAATAACGTAATGGTGGTGGATAGTATGTGCCATGCACTGATCCCACAACTCTACATTCTTTACTTCATTTAATCTTCGTTAGCAACCCTTTGAGGCAAGTAGGAGATAAAATCCCAAAACTGGCCTCCTCAAAAAAAAAAAAAAATCACTTACTTTTCCATTGATTGGTACCTACTAATATGCAAGCTTTTAGATAAGTGACCTTACTTCTAGAAAGTCAGGTGGTTTTACATGAACCCTTTAACATAGGCTGATAGCATGAGGTCATTTTTAATTTAAAAAAAAAGCATAATAGTTTATGTGTGTTACGGCATGTGAGCTAGAGAATACAGAATGCATTTTTAAAATGCAGTATTCGGATTGATGGTTACAAATTTCCATGTGGTCCCTACTATTGTAATTTACTGCTTGTAATTTCGGCAGTCACAGTAACTTTTAACTGGTGTGCATTCTGAAAAAACAAAGCAGTATTGTGAAGTAACTGCAAAACAAAAGCTGTGTCTTTGAATCAATCAGCCCTGTGACACCACTGGGGCTGCAGTTCAGGGAGGGGGAATCATCACGGGTCCTGAGATTTCTTGGTTTTCCAGGGGGCTTTCTGATTGTCTCCTTTCACTACAGACTGCTCCTCTTGTCCTGAGTTCTGAAATCCCAGGCCTGGGATGTTTGTCATTTTCATCAAATTTTGCCTCTCATCTACTCACACCCCATTTCAATTCTCCAGAGGACCTTTGACACAAAGCTGCAAAACATGAAACCCTGCCTCCCCACCCCCATGAGACATTCAGGATAATTCAAGGTCCTGAACAGCTGCTCTGCTGTCTGCCCCTCTGGCGGCTGTGAAATGGGGGAAAATTAAATTAGTAAATGAAGCCCAAAGTGAGCTCACACGGGCCTTCTCACAGAACTAACCTCCTCTGTGCACTTCGCTCCCTGCCGAGAAGGAGCGCAGAGGGGAAGGCATCTACCACCAAACGCTGAATACCCACCACGGGCGGTGCTTCCCTCACTACTGCTGTCACTGTTCCCATTATTTCAATTATGTATTTCAATTTCCACCTTAAATCACTGAATTCCGAATAGGTTGTATAAGCATAAGGGTACAATTTAAAGAGGAGGAAAGGAATAAGGCCACTAATAACTCTCCCTCCAATGCACTTCCCCGGACAGCAGGACTCTTGACTTTCAGGGGCAAAATTTATTATCATTTTCCTACATGCTTCCATTAATAGTCTATCCTGGAGGATTTTGAAAAGCTGAAATTATTTAAAAGGATGTTACTGGCGTGTAGCGTTTCGCAGATTTCCCTAAGCACACTCTCGGTGGATTAAGAAGACACCGGCTACACCCTGAGCCCCTGCCCAGCCCCGTTCAGGTCATCCCACCTGCTCGGAAGTCCTCCTGGGTCCTCAGATGGCAGCGTCTCGCCGGCCAGCTGTGTCATCCTGCGGGGACTCACATCTCCCGGGAGCATCCGCCTTCCACCGTCTCGTTCGAATTCTGCCTCTAGACTGAATTAGCTACTTCCCACCCGATCCCAAGTCACGTTGTCACACAGAGCAGCTGGACTGCGCTTTGTCACGTCTTTCCGTGTGGCCTGTCCCGGGAGGCCTGGCCTTGCATAGGGGATCAGGGTACAGCAGGGCCGTTTCCCTCCCGAAAGGACGGTTGCCTGCGCTCTTGGGTGACTTTCCAGGGTAGGGGCCTGAATCAGCTGGGCTTTCTCGGAGGAAATGACTCACGCGGGATTTTACGGGCCTCCCGCGCGTGCCCTCCCGGCAGAGAGCGGGGACGCAGCCAAAGTCGGGCCTGGCGCGCAGCACACAGGCCACGGAGCGTGCGTCACAGGGCTGCCTGCTCTGCGCCCCAGGAACCAGAGTCAGGCACCAAGACTGCAGCCAGCCTGAGCCGGGCTCCCCACTAACAACTAAGTGCAGACTATTCTCCTCTGCCTCTTTTTATCCTGCCCAGGTTCGAGCCGGGGGGGGGGGGGTGCCACCCACATCTGGGGCGGGTCTTCCCCCCTCAGTGGGTGGCCTATCTGTCAATCACCCGCAGACTCACCAGGAGCTGTGCTTAGCCAGAGGCTTCCTAGCTCCATTCAAGTTGACACCACAAGGAATGAGAAGGGAAAGAAAAGCAAGAAGACCAGCCTTACTCTCCCAAGGTCTGCGAGTCCTCCTTGCCACACCGGACCCAAATCCTTCAAGAAGACTGGGAAAGTGAAATTCCAAGTCAGACTTCCTGGAGCAACAGCTAGGCTGCTGCCCTTCCCTCCCAGACGGAGTTGGACATGTAGAAAGTGAGCAGATTCTGCACGTTTCATCACAAAATTGTTTCTTTACCTTTCATCCACTCTGCTCCCCGCATGGACAGAGACCAAAAACACAAATTAAACTGTACGTATCCAAAGTAGAATACCAGTTAACCAAATGCAGCGGGTTATGAAAGTATAAAACTTAATGACAAAACAGGTCACCCAATAACAGAAAGAAAACATCCTCATGAATAAACAGTAAACAATTGGAATATCATTAATATAATTTATCACATTAATTGATTACAACAGAGACAAATGCATCATTTTAAATATTAACAAATTGGCCACATTTAACCTTCATTTTTCACATGAATCACTTAGGAAACGAAGACATAGTGCCATAAAACTGGTAAAAATCCCCATAAGCAATCTGCAAAACTTACCATCAAAGTAACACAAATTAGAATAATTTCCATTAAAATATGAACAAAAAAGGGGCTACATTTCCTGCAATCCAGCAATATTATGAAGATTAAAGTCAATTTCTTGAGTCATGAGAGAAGCTGCATGTTTTTTGAAATAAAAAGAATTGTCATGGTTGGTTATCTAGAATATGTTATCAAAGAATATGTTGGTTATCTAGAAATGTTTGTGTCCTATAAAATTATTGTAACTACTGTAATCAGTCAGAAATGTGATTCTGATTCACAGTTCTTAGATTAAGAAATACAAATGACAAATGAATATATGAAAAATATTAAACATCATTGGTGATTTGAGAAATGCAAATTAAAACAACACTGAGATATCATCTCACTCCAGAAAGAATGACTAACATCAAGAAATCAACCAATAACAAGTGCTGGAGGGCTATGGGGAAAAAGGAACCCATCTACACTGTTACTGGGAGTGTAGAATGGTGTAGCCACTGTGGAAATCAGTGTGGAGATTCTTCAAACACCTAGGATTAGAAGTCCCATTAGACCCAGCCATTCCCCTTCTAGGTATCTTCCCAGAAGAACTGAAAACATACCACAGCACTATATGTGCACACATGTTTATAGCTGCACAATTTGTAATATCCAGATCTTGAAAACAACTCAAATGCCCATCAACTTGAGGAATGGATAAAAGAGATGTGTGCTTTTTTTTATATATAATGGAGTACTACTCAGCTACAAAGAAGAATAAACTAGAGACTTTTATAGATAAATAGATGCAACTAGAAATGATATTCATAAGTGAAATAAATGAGACTTGGCCTGTGTAAACATTGTATTGTCACTAGTGAAAGCAACTGAAAGCAAATGGGATCCAAAGTTACAAAAGCCATAGTGAAGGGGAAAGAAACCGCTCAGAAGGAAGTCATACTGTTTGATCAATTGTATGCCTGTATCTGGTAACCTGAGCAACTACTTTTTTCTTTTTTTATAGCGGGGCAGTGGATATGATCAAAGTATGTTACACACATACAATAATGCCACAATCGAACTCCATTTGTCTGTATAATGGACACTGAAAATAACCACTTTAAAATTCAGGAACCAGTCCACAGAAAGTAATTGTCTCTATAGTGATTCTTACCAAAAATAAAATGGATATAGCTTAACCTCTTGCCCTTACCTAATCACAAACTACTTTATTACTTTAAAAACAATGAAGCGTTACCCGGCATGGTGCTGCATGCCTGTCTTCCCAGCAAACAGGAGGGTCGCTGAGTTTGGGCCAGCCTGAGTTACACAGCAAGTCTCTCCTCCCCTTTGTCTTCGGATACAGATTGCAGTTTTAAGCTATAAACTATTTAAAAAATAGGAAAATAAGGGTAGAGATATCACTCAGTGGTAGGGAGCTCCCCTAGCACGCACGTACGAGGTTCTCAGTTCTAGCTGCAGTACTATAAAAAGAACAAAAAACTTAAAGTAATAAAAAAGAGTCTGGAAGGATCAGACTAAAGAACTCATTAATAAGGGGAACTGATTTTTCTTTTTTAATTACAGAAAATCAGACAATTCACTAACTTTTTAACAAATTCATGGAAGCATTTTTTTCATTGTTGTTTGAGACCAGGTCTCACTTTGTAGTCCCGGCTGAGCCCTGAACACAGCGACCCTCCTGCTAGCATCCCGAAGGGTAGGATTATTGATGTGTGCCACCACACCTAGCTTGAAAAGAAATTTTAAACTTTGTACTGTATTTAACTTTATTTCATTTCACTTGAGAGTATGGAAATTTACGTGTCCTATGACAAAATATTTTATATAAAAGACAAATCATTGTAAATACAAGATTGATATCTGTCACATACAATAATGCCACAATCAAACTCCATTTGTCTGTATAATGGATTGATATCTGTCACAACTATGTAGTACATAGTATTTATACCAAAAAACCTAGTATTTTTCTTCAAATTCTTCAAATTTTATGGTAATCTTCATAAATTGATTTTAATTATTTATTCCCTGAGCTAAAATTTACTCTTTTTTTTTTTTACTTTTATCTAACATTCCTGGCAACTTATGCAAAGAGTCTGGTCTTCCCTAAAATGTATGATTTTCTATAAACTGTTAAATGTGGCAACAGTTTAATTATTTTTCTGTCAATTATCAGAATATAATGATTACTTGAAAAACATACTGCAGGGCTAGGGATTTAGCTTAGCAGCACAAGTGCCTGCCTGGCAAGCACAAGGTCATGAGTTCGATCCCTGATGGCAAAAAAAAAAAAAACAAAAAACACATGCACATTGCAGTTGTTCCAAGTACTTGAAAAAGTAACTGAGTTTTTCAGATACAATAAGCACAATTCATAAAAGAAGAAATGGATAGACAAATTCAAAATAAACTCTGGCTCAGCCAAGCATGGTGGCACATCCTTGTAATCCCAGCACTCAGGAGGCTGAGGCAGGCCAGTGCCAGTCTGGGATACATAATGAATTCAAGGCCAGCCTGAACTGCATATTATCTTAAAAAGACAAATAAATAAACAAACTCTTGCTCATTAAAAAATACCTTCAAAAGAATGAAAAGTCAAAAGAAGTAAAGCACTTATATAATAAAGGACTAGTATCCAAAAAATAATTTTCAAAACTCAATAAGAAAACAATTCAACCTGCCCCCTTCTATCCCCAGGTTGAACCCTGGACCTTAAGATACTCATCATCCAGTGCCTTTTTATTTTTAAGACAGTGTTTCACCACGTTGTCCAGGCTGGGGCGAAACTTATGATCCTCCTGCCATTACCTTCCAGAGCCCTGACATTATCCTGAGCAACTATTTTGAAGATAACAATATGCAATATAGTAACCACTGTTAAAGTCTATCATCTTGTTTTGAAATCCTGTATCACTGTTGTTTTTGTTGTTTTTATTGTTACCATTTAGCTTTTATTGTTTTAATTATTTGTTGGATTGCTTTTTGATTTTTCTGTTTTTTTCTCTTTGAAATAAAAAAAATTTAAAAAATTTTAAGAGACATGATTCTAAATGTATGAATAAAAGTGTAACTCAAAATGAAAACAATCTACATAGTTCATATAATAAGATATATACAAAATATAACTCCAACAAGGTTAACATAACAGCTTTATAGTCAAGAAACATGCATATATATCTACACAATGCGCATACACACATGATGACACATTCTAAATTTTAATTTATAATCAAAATAATGTGAAAACTAATAGAAAATATTCAAGAAAATTGAAAATTCAATTGTTACAAAAATAACCCATTTTTTATAGCCCAGATAAATTTACTTTTGGGTGACCTTGAAGTCTAAGAACATCTGTATGGAGGCTTGCAATCCACGAATCCTTCTGCAAATTGCAGCTATAAACTCTACGAAGCATGCTAAGGAGATGACCCAGGGGCTCTGGAGACTGATCGGAAATGGGAAACATTGGAGGAAGGATGAACTCGGAGCCAGCAACCAGAGCAGTGTGAGTTCAGCGTTTCCCCCAAGGAGGTAGAACTGTACAGATAAATCTGGAGGAGTGAATAGTGCACTGGTAGAATTAGGGTCTCGGCTGGTCCCTGAGCTTCGGAACACTTCCTGTGCTCAGCCTTCCTCTCTAACCCTGCAGAGGCACAGGCTGCCAAATGGGAGGCCAGAGTAGGCCAGCTGCTAGGGCTAGAGAGGCGCTCGATATTCTTGGGATCCATTAGTATGCCTACGTACTCAAAGGACTTTCCCTACATCAGACTTCATTGATAGCAAACATGATGCTTAACCTCCATCTGCTTTATGTCTCATCTCCCTTACTTTAGTCTCAGGACGGAGCACAGCGTGTCTGTTATTGGAATTGTTGACTGATTGGTGGAAGTGGTTTGGGCTTTGGAATCAGGCAGACTCCTTTCCCAGCCCAGATTCTCACTGCAGCAGCTCTGCCCAGAGGTCCTGTGGGGGTCCTATGTGCCTTTTCTCTTACAATGATTTTTGTTTCAAAATTGTGAAAAAAATCTAGTCCAGAACTTGAAGTGCATCATAGGGACTTAGCAAAGAGTGATCGCCCTCCTCACCAAGCGCCCCAGAGTGGATAGGTATCAGGGCCCCTCCCGGCAGGAGGCTTGCTATGGAAAGCTGGGTGTGAGAATGGCCTTCAAATATTCCCACCACAGACAAGTAGGACTGTTTAATGAGTAGCACTATTACTCATGCACTTTAAAGTGATGAGGTTTCCATCATATCATAGAAAGAAATTTCAAAAAGAAATGATTTATCGTAAGTGCACCCAGTGAAATTTAAAACATCGTTGGTACATAGACAAGTCCTTCTTCACATCAGAAATTTTAAAGCATTCATTTGCAACTTGAACTTGTGTATTGACTTCTCCTTATGCCTAAACTCTCTTGCTACCCTAATGTGTTTCTGTAATAGATATGGGTATATAAAATTAAAATGTTACATTCCCTTTAGTTCTAACATGTTGCCAAAATACTTTATTACTTGATTTCATGATAATTATATTTAGTATAGAAATAGTTAAAACAATTGATAATCTGGAAAATAATTTTCAGCATGAAAAAAGATGTATTTTAGAATTTTGTTAAAGAGAAATTTTGAATAGTTATGTTACACAGTGTAATTGGTTAATTGTCCCTTTGTAGGGTTTCTAGCATTTTTTCTTTTCAAGTCAATGAACAATGGTAAGATTCAGCTTGGAAAAAAGGTAAGGCTGTTCCCCATCTTACATGTGTAAAGACATTCCATTCTTTCGTAAGGGCAGGTAGAGAGTTGGAAAGACTCCAGCAGACCTCAAGAGTGTCAGTTTGAAGACAAAGTACTGAAAGAAGGATCCGGAAGTATGTCTGTCCCTTGGCAGCTGGAGACTGGGGTGCTTGGGGCTCAGGTTCTGGAGGTGGGACTGCAGTGACACAGTCTGGAGAGTGACCATGTCAGGGGTGGGCAGAGTGGCAGGTTGGAAAGCAATTTGTTGACTATGGAGCACGAAACTGGCTGTTCCACGTGGGTGTTCAGAGCAGATAGCTTTATTGTAGTGGTGAGTAGAAAGAAATAAGTGTGGTGTAATTAGCATGTTCAGAACTACTGATTTGATATTTTAAGGAAGGAGTGAAACACGATTTCAAAAGTAGCAATGAAGAGCAAGCATATTAGTCCATTTTCTTCTGTTACAATGAAATTCCTGCAGCAGATACCACAGAAAGGAAAGTGGTTGTTTGCCTCCTAGTTGTGGAGATTCAAGAGCGCAATACAGTTTCCCTGCTTCTGGTGAGGCCTTTCTGGTTCCATTGCAACATGCTGGAAGGCATCATGGTGGGAGCACTGTACAACGGGGAGACATGACACAGATAAGAAGCCGGAGTGATTCCAGGGTGGGGCTCCCTCCCTGTAGAATGCCCCACTCTGAGGAGACTGCCCAGGACATCTGAAGAGCCCATGGGTTCTCTATGAGGGCCATATCACCAATGACCTTACACGGGCAAACCTGCTCAGCTTAGGTCAACACCACCACCTGGAGACCACACTTGGAGCGCATGGGTCTTTGGGAAATGCTGTTAAGCCATATCTAAACCGTAGGAGGAGAAATAAAACAAAATCCCCTCAGATGCCCAAAGGTACTAGAGATGAAAAGTACAAACTAACAACAGTCATCAGCAATAAGCCAAGAGCCAGATGAGAAGAATGGTGGGGACAGAGTCCTCACTGACTGATGTGCCAGGTTCCTCGACGTAGACCTTTGGTGTTTCATGCAGGACGGATCTCCTGCAGTGTACGTGAGGCAGCAAGAGCACTGATGTCCTCCAGGCCAGTCTGCCTCCAGGACCTGGGGATCTGCTGTCTCTCTGGAGGACATTCCTGGGCACAGGTCCAGTTCCAGGGGCTGGGAGTTTCTCAGAGCAAGAAATAACTGCGTCTGGGAAGTGGTTGATGGGGGATTTCCTGCAGGACAGACCATAAATGCAGAAGGGCTCCACATGTCGGAGGGACTGCAGCTTTGCCCCGATCCAGGCAGTGCCGAGACTCACAGGGTGGCATCGGGGGATGGGGCAAGAGGCACGACAGAATTTCCTTGGCGACCTCTTAGAAAGCGGTGAGGATAGGTTCCCAGGCGACTTCCTCTTGGAACCCCTCTCCCAGGAGCTTCTGGAAGCAGGACAGGCGGGAGGGACTGCAGAAAGTAGTGCTGGGACCTTCTTCCAGTCTGGATCTCACCCTAAGGCAGGCCAGGCACGGCCAGCAGAGGGCAGCTGACCCGATAGAATCACTTAGAAAACTAGGCCTGACTGTGTGTAACTAGGTAGTTACTATTTCTACAGAAGTGGATCTATGATACCTCTTGAAAATGCAAAATTTCACAACTGAAGCTAACATAAATCGGAAGTGAGATTTTCATCCTGTCTCCCCTGTGTGGGTCCTGCTGCCGACTTGCTTTTACCTGGATGGGTTGTCTTAATCTAGGGGCCAAACCGTTCTGCAAACTGCTCTCAAGTCAACTCCTCGGAAAGAGAAATTTTAGCGCTTCCTATGTGAGGTGCATGCTTTAGTTTGTCTGACTCATTTCATATGCTTCTACATTTTAATTTAAATAACATAGATAAAACTGACTGTTAGACTTTAAACTAAATTTAAATTCTTCCCTTAGATGGCTTTTAAGTTCATTTTAAATTTTTAATTTGTCTCACCATAAGCTAATGTAAATTCATTTTAAAATTCAGATTTTGGTCAGATTTCATTTGAATTGGCCGGCTTCCACTTAAAGTCATCAAACCAGATGAATCAACTAAGATGACACAAAAAAGAAGAATTTTAAGACAGACTGTTGGAGATTCCTCACATTCACAGATTTGGGAGAAAAACAGAGTCAGTAATACTGTTTTGTAGAAGAAGGAGACTTCGCATTTGATAAACTCTGGACGCTGAAAGAAGGATTTCTTTCTTTTTTTTCCCCCAGCACTGCTGGGAGCAAAGCCAGGCTTTACACTGAACCACATCCCTGGTCTTTGATTTTTAGTTTGAGACAGAGTCCCCTTGAGCGGCTAAATTTCCCAGGCAGGGTTCATACTTTCCCATCTCCTGCTTCAGCCCCCAGACGCAGAATGAGGAGGATGGTTTCCCTAGGCAGCTGCCCAGCTCTTCGGTCTGTGGAGGTCTGTGGTGCAGGGAGTGCAGGGAGACCAGCCTTCCTACGTTCACGTCGCTGGGTCTGCCTGCAGTGCCCCCGGGTCACTGAGGGCACTGGCGGTAAAGGCCTTTCCAGAGGGCCTCTTGGCTGGGGCTGGGGATGGGTTGTAGGAGCAGGCAAAGACAGAAACGGTGCAGACACGAGCTACCCCTGGGCGACAGAGGTGAGAAATAATTGCACACCTAGAGATCACAGTGGTCACGCATGGCATTCTGCCTGACCCGTCATCATTTCCACCGTGCACGGTGGAGACAGTCTTAGCATCATGGCATCGCTGGTGTCTCGGCTCTTGTGTATCGTGTTAAGCTAACTAATCCTATTGTTAGAGCAGCTGATATCTGAGTGGCTCCTCATAGAATAGTGCTCATATTATGCCTATCATTTGAATAATCTAGTAATAATTCCCACAAAAATCTAAATATTTGCACTAC
>PVJX010025311.1:0-27064 GCA_004027295.1 Dolichotis patagonum | reverse complement strand
GTGAAGGGCGGGGCTACGGGCCCAAACACACCTGGCCCAGATGCCGATCTCCAGGCAGTTCCCTGCGGATGAAGGGCGTGCTTACCAGTCCCAAGGATTCGCGCCGAGATGCAGGTCCGCGCAGACTTTCAATCCAAACAGCTCAGGCCACTCTGGTGGAGCATTTTCTAATTTTATTTTAAAGAGGGTAAAATTAAACACAACAAACCAAACCAAAACAGAACACAAGAAAGCAATGTAAGAGACATAAATTTCAAAGCAAGACAATCAGGGATCTTCACTATCTATCATATTGTCTCTTGTTTTCTTCCAAATAGTTGTCCATATCTTTATATACAGAGAATTAACATGAAACAACATAGTATGGAGCTGATCTCAACAGGATGAGGAAGGTGTTTTAGGTCTTCAAGAACAGACAATAGGGCAGCCAACAATGGCTGTCATAGTGTCTCTCATTTTCTTCAAAATAGCTGTCCATACCTTCATGTATGTTGAACTTAAGCAAAACAAAGCAGGCTAAAATCACTCTGCACAAAGAATGATAGTATTGCTGGATTTCATATCATGACACTTTGGAATCAGCACTGGGTACTGCAGTGTCTCTTTTTCTTCAAAGTAGTTGTTCATTTCATCATGTGTTATATAATTGGTTCTCATAAACTGTTAATAAGTTCTATGCATGCATGAGTCTTTACATGTATATCTATGCTTTCTGTATTAGTGGGAAAAACAAAACAAAGCAAGACAAAGCAAAACAAATTCCTAGAAAAACATGAAACAAAAAAGTCACATAAAACCACAATACAAGGTGATCTACAATGGTTACTATGATGTCTCAGCAGTATGTAACAATATTAATAAAAACAAAACATTGGAGACACTATAAGACTTCAAAAGCAGGTAACCAGAGTGGGTATCCTAGTAAATCTTATCATCTTCAGTATAGTTGCCTATACTTTTAGACTTGATACTATCAATCATAATAGACTCAAATAAAATCAGTCAGTACAAAACAGCAATATAACAAACCAGATTCAAATAATATCAGTCATAATAAGACAGTGTAAGTTATACAGGGCTTCAGATTAAGTTAATAGGAAATTAAGGATGATCACCATAATATATCCTGCTATACAGGGAAAGGGGCTGGGAACTCCACTGAACAATTGTATGGAAGGAACCAAAAACATGACAAGAGAAGGAAATAAGAAAAAGCCCCCAGCCACCAACCATGAGAATATTGATCCAGGAGAGGTAAATACAAAAGAGATTGAGGGCAGCAAACATGCAGCATCAAACACGGCATCAGCAGACATAAAGAGGTATCTGTGGGACCTCTCGTGGACGAGATCAAAACTGAAATATTAATTCAAGTTAAACAAGAGATAAGTAGATTAAAAAAAGAAATGCTAAGCACCTCTCAAGAAGACACAGATAGAAAAATGGAGGAACACAAAAGAAGGAGAGAAACGTTCGATGGAAAATATAAAGAAAACCTAGAATACATGCAGCAGATTCAGAGAGATTACCAGGAAACTAAAAACTCCATTGAAAGCTGGCAAAACTGCTTGAAAGTGGAGCATTTTGGAAATATCTGAGGCTTTGGAGACAGTGCTGGGTTTAGGTCTGAGACGCAGACCCTAAAGGGAAAGCTGTGTTACGCTGTGTTTCAGAACAAAGAGTTTGAGTCAAGATGAGGATAATTCCCAAGGGGATATCCTCATCTGGGCTACAGAAAACCCAGAGTAAAAATAAAGAGCAAAAAGCAGGAGAGGCAACACAATAGAAGTAGACTGATGCTTTTCAAGGGAAAAGGAGATCCAAAGATAGAGGGACTCCAGCATGCCTGTAATCATAGCACTCCAGATGCTGAGGCTACAGTATAATCTTCAGTTCCAGACCAGCCTGAACTACATAGTGATACTGTGTCTTGAAAAAATAATGGTAGGGGTGGGGAAGAGGTTAGGGATGAGGGATTAAAAAGCAGATGAAGAATGTCAATATTATGTGCTGTGAGCATGCACCCCCCCAAAAAAGGAAGGAGATAAGGTGGATGGGGAGGGGAGAGAGGGAAAAAAAGGGAGTGAAAACAGAATTAAGAGCTGATATGTATATATATCACCAAAAGAGTAAGCCTTATGTATTACACATGTGTACTAATAGAGATGATGTCTGTTTCTGTCTCTTTCCATGGCAGGGAGGAGAAAGAGAGAGAGAGAGAGAGAGAGAGAGTCAGAGACAGACAGAGAGACTGAGAGACAGAGAGACAGAGAGACAGAGACCGAGAGAGAACATGAACTCAGTTATCCATGGAAATTACTCACATCCTCTGAGTTTAGTCCCTTATAATTTCTGTGTACTCATAATGACTGATGGGCAGGGCAGCAGTGGGGATTTGAAGTAATACTCATCATATCTTGAGTCAAGAATCCAGTGTTAGTGCAAGATTGACTCATTGGTGGATCTTATTCTTGATTGTCCAGAAAGCAATCCACCTGCAGCAGGGCTTTTAGTTTCAGGGCCATCTCATCTTGTAATCTACATTTATAATGGCAGTAGAGGAGTGTAAAATAGCTATAGCAGGCCCCACGAGGGAGCTGAAAGTGCAAGTAGTGGTAGCTTTCCCAGAAAGAGATTTAGCAATGAAGTGACCACCAGGATTATAACCCTGCCTATTGAGGGTGAGAAGAGAGGAAGCTTATCCTTTGTACCTGCATACTTTATCAGTCTTTCACTGTTATATTCCTTTCTGAGGTGGGCCAATTTGAGAGGACTGCTTTGCTATTGGAAGTGGTCTGTTAAGAGAAAAGGCTTAGGGCCAATGAAGGAAGACATTCTGGACTCTAGTCCTTTGGGTTGTTTTGTCTTGCTATTTCTCCACCTAGTGTTTTCCTTTTTAAATACACTTTTGGTTTTCTCAATTTAATTTTTCAGTTTTTATTGGTTATACAGATGAGCCAGTTTCCTTTTGCAGATCTGTACATGCCCATAACATGCTCTGATCATTTTCATCCCATTTTCCCCTACTCTTCCCTCCTCATAGTTTCTTATTTTGGGTTCACTGCATATATTTTGCACACATCCATCTGCCCTATGTTACCCTTCTACTCTTTCCTATTTTTTTCTTCTGAACATATTTTCCCTTTATCTATACAAGAGTGGGTGGCTGTGGAATTGTGTGTTATCTTCTAACAGTGATTTGCATTTTTCTGCACACAGAGCCAAATCCACCCACCTGTAGAGTCTGAGGATCATGAGGCTTGAGGTCCTGGAGGAAAGCAAGCTCAGATCTTGGGCGGCATCCACACCTGCAACATTAGGGGTGGATTGTGTACTTGTTTTTAGTGTTAGGAGGCAGTGACAGTATTTTTTGGCTTAGTCTGTGCACTTGATGGATGGTTTTGAATCCCCGTCATCTTTTGTATTTGTGTCAGGCTCCTGCTAATGCCCACTTTCAGCTTGAACAGCAGCTCCCTGGTTCTGATCCCCAAAACAAAACTCCTCAATTGTCTTTATTCTACTGATTCTCAGATTCCAAAGATTTTTGCTCTTCCTTACTGTGAAATGTCCTGAAGTGGACCATGCCTAGCCTTCCACCCATAGTTCTCTTAGTTTTCTCTCTGGACCCAAAATCTCTTCTCTGCAGTCCTTGAGTCCTGCCCTCAACACACATACTGATTTTGTGTTTGGTGTGTAGCAGAGCTTCATCTTATGTTTCTACATGAATACTCAAGGTTTTGCTCCTGACACATTACAGTGTTCCCTTCAGTTCTCAAGAGATAGAGTCAGTAGCCAACCTGTAGGCTGTGATTTTGCAGCCACATCACTTGGTCTGCACTAGAGATTTACTGGCCAGTTCCCTTACCATTTTTAATTAAATTTTATTTTTAAGAGAAGAAAACCAAACAAAATAAAACAGAATAAAGTCAATTGAAACAAAACAGTGAAAGCAATACAGGACTTCAAAACAAGGTAATAGGAAATCAACAATGGCTGCCATAATGTCTCTTGTTTTCTGCAAATCAGCTGTCCATACCATCAGACCTAATAAAATCTAAAAAACAACAGAATCAAACCAGTCAAAACAAATCAGTGAAAGTGGACAGGACTTCAAAACAAGATAATAGGATATCAAAAATGGTTATCATAATATAGTTTGTTATCTTAGAAATAGCTGCCTAGACCATCAGACACTACAAAATCAAACCAAACAAAATAGAATAAAATGAATGAAAACAAAACAATGAAAACAACACAGGACTTCAAAACAAAATAATAGGGAATTAGCAATCGCCAACACCTTCCCTTTTTAGACATTTCCTCCCTTTTCACTTTCAGAATATCTATTGTACATTTTGGATCCCATTAACTTCTTTGGCTTTTTTTTATTTTAAGAAGCAAAACAAAAAAGATAGAAATGATATAGAATATCAAAAAATGGTAGGAAATTAACATTAGTTAATATATTGCATATTATTATCTTAGAAGTTATTGCTCAGGTTGCAAGATTTAGGTATGAAAAAAATGATCAGACAATGAAAGCACAAACTGTTCTTTTTGATGAAATGAGATTAGTAGTATAGTTATCTATCTTGTATATACACACATGTATATATGTACACCTATATACACATAATCTTTTCCTATATTCCTTTTCTCCTTTTTCCTACCCCAGTTGTTCTTTCCTTTTGAGCACTTTCTTTCCCTTTCATTTTCACAATATCTGTTGTACATTTTGGATCTTATTACTCTTTCAGTTTTTTTTTACACTAGGGAGATAATACAATGTTTATAAATGTGAGTTTGATTTATTTCACTTTTGAGTATGGTCTCAAGCTGCCTCCATTTACCTATAAAAGCCTCAAATTTATCCTTCTTTATAGCTGAGTAATACTCCATTGTACAAAAATACTGTATCTTTTTTATCCATTCCATGATTGGGAAGCATATGGGTTGTTTCCAAGATTTAGCTATTACAAATTTTGCTGCTATAAACGTGGCTGCACATATATTGCTGTAGCATGACAATTTCAATTTTTCTGGGAAAATATCAGAAGAAGTATAGCTGGATTAAATGGGACTTCCAATCTGAGCTTTTTGAGGAATTTCCACACTGATTTCTACAGTGGTTGAACCAGCAGTGGAGAAGTGTTTATTTTCCCCCACAACCCTGCCAACATTTGTTATCAGCTGATTTCTTGATGGCAGCCATTCTTTCTGGACTGAGAAGGATTCTTAATGTTGTTTTAGTTTGCATTTCTTGAATGACTACTAATGTTTAACATTTCTTCATTTATTTATTTTCCATTTGTATTTCTTCATCTGAGAAGTGTGTGTTCTTCTCAGATGCCCATTTTTTGATTGGGTCTTTGAATTTGAGGAACCTAATATTTTTAAATTCTTTATATGTTCTAGAAAAAACTCCCTTGTCTGAGGGACAGCTGGCTAAAATTCTTTTCCATTCTGTGGGTTTTCTTTTCACTCTGTTGGTGATTTCTTTTGAAGTGCAAAAACTAGGGAGACAACATAATGTTCACTATGTGAGTCTGAACCATTTCACCCAAAAGCACAATCACAAGTTGTATCCATTTACCTATGAGAACTTTGTGATTGTTCTTCTGTATATCTGAGGAGCTTTCCATTGTATGAAAATGCTATATCTTTCTTATCCATTCTACAGTTGATGGGAAGCTACTCCTGCTTTTTTTCTGGTTCCCTGTCACATGGAGCATTGTTTTCTCTCCTTTGACTTTAAGTCTATGAATTTCTTTTCAAGTTAATGTGTTTCTTGTGTATTGCATATTGATGGATTTTGTTTCTTGATCCACTCTGCCTGTGTTTCTTTTTATCAGTGAATTGAGGCCATCTACATTGATGATTATGGTTAACTATCAATGCACTGGTTTATTTCTGCCATGCTTTTTTCCTACTGTTGGCTTCCTGCTTTTCCCCTTCATTCAATTGTCTGTCCCACTTGGCAATCCCACTCTGCTGTTGTTCCTGGGACCATGGTCATTTTTATATCTCTCTAGAATGTTCTTCAGTACTCTTTGTAGGATTGGTTTTGTGGTCATGAATTCCTTAAGTTGTGCTTTGTCACGGAAGTATCTTATTTCTCCATTAATTTTGAAAGACAGTTTTGTAGAGTACCTCAATCTGGGTTGGGAGTTGTTTTCTTTCAGGACTTGAAATACTTCACTCTAAGCTCTTCTTTACTTAATAGTTTGTGCTGAGAAGTTTGTTGTGATTCTGATGGGTTTTCTTTTATAGGTGATCTGTTTCTTTTCTTGAACAGCCTTTAATATTCTGTTCTTGTGCTGCATTTCTGGGATCTTGATTATTATATGTCTGAGCATAGATTTATTTTGGTTATGGCTAGTTGGAGTTCTATGTGCCTCACTTATTTCTGTGTCAGGTCCCATACTTGGGAAGTTCTCTGCTGTTACTTCTGTAAATAGTGTCTTTACGTCATTTGTGTTGACTCCTGCTATTTCATTGACACCTCTCATTCTTAAATTGTTTTTCTTTATGCTGTCTTGCAGTGGTTGAATTGTTATTTCATGGTTCCTTGTTATTTTTAAGGGATCTTTCCTTGTATGATTGTTAGCTGCCCTCCTGTCTTCAAAGTCTAAAAGTCTGTCTTCAGTTTCTTTCTTTCAAGCAGTTTTGTCAGCTTTCCTGGAATTTTAAATTTCCTGGGTATCTCTTTGTGTATATTTCATATATTCCTGGATATCTCTTTGTATATTTCATATATTCCTATTCTTTTCTATATTTTTCATTCCTGGAATGAACAATTTTTAATTTCCCAGATATCTCTTTGTGTATATTTCATATATTCCTATTCTTTTCTATATTGTTCATTCAAGATTTCCCTCATTCTCCTCATGCTCCTCTTTTTTTTAAATCTATGTCTTCTTTAGAAATACTCAGCAACACTTATTATGTTTGTCATTTCTTCTTTTACTTGAGATATTATTTCTGGTTTTATTTCTTTTACAGCCTCATGAAGTAGTTTCTTTACTTCAGTTACTGTTATCCCAGAAATTTCAGGTGTGCAACTTCTACTTTCTTCCATGTCTAAGTCTCCTGGACTTATTCTGTTTGAGCTGGAGGCCAGAGACTGCCTTTTGCTCCTTCATCTTGACATTTTCTGGTTCCTCCAGACTAGCAGGTTGTGGGGTCTCAGGCACTTCCCACATTGGCTACCTGTTCATGGAATAGGGGAATGGGTCAGGCACCTGAGTTACTCCTAACCCAGGTTCCCCAGGAGGCTGTGGAGTGCAAGGCAAGCTTCTCCAGACACTGCTTCTCCAAGGTGTGGCTGACTGTTTCTCTTGGCTCACACTAGCTCCCCACAAGACAGTGAAGATGTCACACTGCATTTGTGTGGAGGCTGGATTGGCTGCTTCAGTTTCCTCATCATTTAAATGCAAAGTGAGTGTTCTACCCCATGCCTTGAATGTGACCCATATTTTGATCAATGTACACATACATTCATTCCTTCCTGCAATGTCTAAGAAATTGGAAACTTGAGTGACTACACAGATGAGCAGTGGCAGGATCCTGACCTAAGAGAGGAAGATGTAGAAGCCAGTGTTACAGACAATAGGCTAGGCACTGTGAAGCAAGCAGAGATGAATAAGATAATTCCTTTAGTTTGATTCAATTTATGAGACAGGAAAGATACTGAGTTTTAATGAGGAAGTGTCAGGTAGGAGGTGAATGCAATATGTGAAGTATTTGCCTACTTAAGACAGTAAGTGAAAACACAGTTTTGTGGGTTCCTTTAGTGTCCAGGTAGAACTCAATGGTAATAAATTTCATATGTATTTCAGTTCCTTGATATCTAGGTATAAAACAAAGTTTTTTCCTGGCTTTTTTTTTCCAGCACAGGTGATTGAATCCTGAACCATCACACCATACATTCCCAGCCATGTTTTATTTATCTTTTGAGACATAGTCTTGCTAATTTGCTAAATTGCCAGGACTGGGATTCAACCTGTGATCCTCCTCATTTAGCTGGATATTGAGAATTATTTTATGTTCTTGAAAAAGTCAAATATCCCCTTTAAAGTCTTTTGGCAATAGAAATATGCTAACACAGACAAGGAAAATTAAGGGCTGGATTGTAATTTTACTAGCTTGATGAATTTTTGGTTGAATATATGAACCCAGAAGTTGTTAAACTGATGTTTTATTTCTAAATATGACATAAGTCATATTTCTTTTGACTTATTTTCTTTGCTATACTCACTCAAAATTTGAATGACAATACAGGCACACCCATTACATTTCTGACTGAGTCAGAGTTTAGAGAATTAATCAAAAAACCTTTGACACAGAATCAGATTAAAGGAAGTCATTGTATGCTAGAGAGATGAGCAAAACTCTAAAAGAAGTATGACAGAAGTAAATATAAAGCACTATATATCACTATAAATGTATATGTTTACATAAATATATAGTGAAACTTAAAACAAGCAGACATATCAGAGAATAGTAATTCAAAATAAAATGTTTGGAATTACAAGAGATAGAGCTAAATAGGTAAAACATAGATTCATCTTTGTGTTTTCTAGATTTTTCTAATCAAGATCATTTATAACAGAACAACCAGTAAGTTAGAGTATTATGATTTGCTCTCCTTGTGAACTATGTTTTTAATAATGCAACCTCAAAGTCAGCTTATTTATTCTGGAAACAGGTGGCTAAAAAATTTCCATGGAAAGAATACTTAAAATTCTGTGATTTTAGTCTACAGTATAGTATACTGTCTGCATGTGTTAATCTTGTTACTCACTATGGTTGGGTGATATTTTTAACACAGCCAAACAAAGCCACCCTATCCATGTCACTGACTTTTTTTTTCTTTGTGAATAAAAGTAAATTAAACATTGAATCTCTGTCTTCTGTAAGGTAACACTTTGGAACAATCTGTGTGATGGGAAGCAATGATACAGTCCTTCTAATTTGTAATTTTTCTAGAATCCACTGACTTTTTTAGGACTATTCACAAGAATATTTAAAAATCTTCATATCTGAGGAAGTTTTTGAACTTGATATAATGCTTCAAAGATTCTTATGTATCTGAGAAGTATGTTCATTATAATGATGTGACCTGCTTTGAATGTGAGAGCCTATTGGTTGTAAATTATGCAGAATTAAGACCTGTCATCAGACCCTTTTTATCTTGCCTGCTATATGGAAACCTCCCTCTGGATGTGAATGGAATTTTGCAAGTGTTGACAAGATGAGAGTTTCCACTGGGTTATCCTTCATCTCTTAGAGTCATTCTTTATGATATGGACGGTTTTTGCTGGAGAATTTCACCACTCATTACTCTGGTGTTCTGATTGCTGAACTGTTTTGTAATCTAGTTCAGATCCAGGGTACTTGTTCATAGTTTCTGTTCTCAGTTCCTTTGTTATGGTTTGGATCTTTATCATGTTCCTGGGGCTCAGTGATAAATGCCCAGTCCTCAGTCTGCAGGGCTAGTGGGAAATGGTGGCAACTTTATGAGGTGAGGCCTAATGGAAGGTCACTGGGGTGTGACCTTGAAGGGACCTTGGGACTCTTGCCTTTTCTCCTCTCTTTCTTTGCTTCCTGGCTGCCAAGAGGTGAACAGACCTCCAGCATACGTTCTTAGGCACCATACTCTTTCTCACCACAAGTACAAAAGCAACAGGGCCAAGTAACCTTGAAACTGTGAACAAGGTAGACCTTCCCTCCTTTTAATTCATTTCTCAGATACTTTGTATAACAGTTATGGAAATCTGGATACCATGCTTGAAATGAATCACTTGGATACTGCAGCTGGGAAAATATCAACCTGCTATGCAGTGTTAGTGGAAGTGGATTAGAATGAGGGGGTAGATAAACTTTCTTTGATCAGGTCACTCTTGGGAATTGTGTTCATGTTTTACTGATGCATTTACCTTTCAAAAATAACAGATATCATTTGTCTTTATTACAAAGTAATGTAATTTCATTGTAGAAAATCTGGAGAAATACCAAGTCAAAATCATTTATAATGCTCACTGATACAACAGAATCACTATTAAAGTTTAGTTAAAAAGTATATTTTTCTGCATTTATGCAGCTATGGGTATATATGTACAAATTATCATACGCATTTTTAAATCTCCATCTGACAACATATCAGAAATATGACATTTGGTAACTCTTTTTTGTGGTACTGAGGATTGAACCCAGGGACCTCATACTGAGCTACATATCTAGTCTTTTAAAATTTTTAAAATTTTGGAGCAGAGTCTCACTAACTTTCTGAGTTTCTTAGTTGAACGTGTAATTTGCCTGCCTCAGCCTCCCAGATTACCAGAATCATGGGTCTGTGTCACCATGCCCTGCTTTTCTTACTTCTTTAATATACTTTTCAATTTTATTATGCATATCTATCATAATGTTATTTTAAAATATTATACATAGTTGTGTGATGAACACTATTGTAGAAAACTATTTGCTTATATTCTTAATTATTGCCTTAAGGAAAAATTCTTAGAAGTGTACATTCTGAAGAAAAAGGGTAAGAAGCAACATTATTTTTTAAGAGAAACATGACCAAGATGAGGTATGTTCAGAAGAATATTTTATAGACCAGAAGTAATGTCATTTGAGACTAGTTGCATGAGGATAGTTACAAATAGTTCCAAGAGAAAAAAAATTGGGATTTATAATTTCTTCATTTATTTCTTAACTTGTCACAATGAGAAGAATTGCAAAATTAAATATGCAGTGCTTTTTGGTAAATGGTTTGAGGCAAAAGGAAACAGACGGCTCCAAATGGATGAACCTGTAGCCAGAGCTATTAAAGAAAGGATGAGGGAGAGAGTAATTCAAGGGAAGAAGGAAGCTTGACCTTGGAGGCAGCAAACAGAGGCTGATGGTTGTACATGGTTACGGATATTAGAGGCCCAGTGGATTGGACTCTTATGACCTTCTGAGTAATTAACTTGTCCTAAATAGGAAGTCTTCTTATGAAATGATTATCTGATTAAATTGTTTGGTTGCTGTTTGTCTATTTTCATTTCGGTACTGTAATTTGCACAGGGTTAAAAATGGGTACAAGCACCCTCAGTAGCCCCAAACTTGGTTTACTTCAGAACTTAGATATGTCTGTTTTCCTAAAATAATTTTTAATTTTTGTTTTTATTTTAAAGAGCATAAAACAAAAGAGGGCAGAACAGAGCAGATCAGAACAGGACAACATAGGCAACACAGTACTTTACATTAAGACAACCAGACATTAACAGTAGCTATCACAATACTAAAATAATTTTTAAATCTCACTTTTGTCCCTGGAACTTATTTTTTTTTTACAAAGAAATGATAATACTTCCACTGTAGTGATAGTGTTTCTTATCGCATGGATGTTTTAAAATATCAAACAGCTTTTTTGTTTACAATGCACTCTCTGTATAATAGGATGTGAAGCTGAAAGTCTTGCTTATGGTGCTTCATTTTTCTTTCATTCTGAGAAACCTGTCAAAGTCACTTACTATCTTTTTCAGTTATGAAGGTAGTGTCAACAGAAGGTCTTTCTGCAGTAGCTGATGCTGCCAGCAGAGTGTGACAGAGAGTAGATGTGAGTGACTGCAGGATGGACGAATGAGTGGCGGTGTGATGACCTCTGGAGGCTGAGGAAGATACCCACACTGGTTAGGAAAGTGGTTCAGTCAGATGCTTTATTTACTCAGGATAAATGGGAGCACCAGCCTGATCTCTGAAAAGATGACGAGAAAGGGATAGCTGTCATGATCTCTACAGCCAAAGCACAGTGTTCCTGGGCTAGATTATTGGGGTAAGCCAAGCATGAGTGACTAACAGAAATCAGGGAAACTTTGTTCCAGCTTTGCTTAGATCAGAAAGCAGTATCTTCTCTTTAAGATTCCCTTGGCCCTTTTGTGAGAATTAAATGAATATTAACTCTGCTGAGTAGCATCAGTTTCATCTATTGAGATGGTACTAGGAGTATTAACCCCTATGTGGCAGCAAGATACAAAGACTGCTTTTGCTTGAATGTAGAAATTGGCCTGCCAGTGTCACATTTGGACTGAAAAAATAGTTATGTTCTTGGGTAATTTAGGGATAGGGTTACCTGTAAAGAATTGTCCAGCTATGTAAGCTAACATATTCTGGAGATTTTGTTTATCAGTATCTTTTTTGTAGTGCATATTGGTAGAACAATGACTGTCACACAGTGGTCATTCAATATTTATTGAATAAATAAGCAGTGCTTTTCTTGCTTATACAGCAGGTGGTATACAAGCTATTAATTAAGAGAAAGAAAGATGTGATCAGATGTTTGTCCTGATTTCTGGGGCAATTTATATAATCTCTTAATTATTTGCATATGCATAAGGTCATGTGAATAAACAAAAATCCCACATTTATTTTCCCTGAGACCAGGATGCTTTTCATTTCACCTCGCTATAACAGCTTTACCGGGCATAATTTTATTAATGTCGTGACTGTTAGCAGTGAGTAGGTTACTTACTTCACCTCTCAAAATCAAATTTTTTGTCTATGAAAGCTAAAATTAGATGGAGAAAGGATCAGTAAAAATAGTAAAAATGGAATGAGTCATAGGAAATGAAATGACTTCTGACAATTGCTGAGATGAATGCTATTGCACAAAACTTCAGATTGTCATTTGGAATTGATATCATGGGAAACTAGTTGCAGAGTGAACTTTAATTAAAAAAAAATCTTGCACAGCACTGGTGCCCATTAATTTGATTTCTAATGACTCTGGGAATTAAGAAATTGAGTATATTTCTCACTCATTTTCTGATTCAAATATCTGTCTCTTTTTACCCTGTAAGTCACACAAAGTGACTAAGATGGATGTTTATTTTAGAATTCTACAATTTTAATTTTTACTTAACCACCTTGTCATGCTTAAGTATTTCTTTTTTTAACCCTTTTTCTTCTTGTAGAAAACAGATGGAATTTGAAAGTTTATGATAGAATTAGAAAATCGAAAGGAGATTATTCAACCTGCACCCTTTAGCTCTTTGCTGTAAGACTATGATGCAGTTATGTTCCAAAAAAGTCACCATAGTTGGAAATATTGTGTGACAAAAATGCATTCAAAGTATCTAATCTACCACATAGCCTAGCTTCACACCAGTTCCTAATAGTGGCTTTTAATTTTAGCACTAAAAACTACTTTTAATGATCTTTACAAGGCAAGCCTATGTGTAATAACTTCAGCTTTTGCTTTTCCAGGGAAATCTTTATTGTACTTTTATCTCTGAGAGTTTTATTGGGTGATGTTTAGTAGTGATTTTCTGCTTTCAATACTTTGAGAGTATCATCCCATTGTCTTTTCACCTGCAAGGTTCCTACTGTGAAATTTATTGATTATCTCTTTGTGGTTTCCCTGTATGTGCAAGTTTTCCTTTCTCTCACTACTTTGAAGAGATCTTCTATGTTTTGATTTTTGACAGTTATCATGTCTCATGTAATCTTCTTTAGGTAAATCTGATTGAAACTTTTGAGCATCCTGTATTGAATATTTTTATCTTTTCTGAGGTTTGGAAAGGTTTTTAGACATTATTTTTAAAAATAAACTTTATGACATTTCTCTTTCTGACATTTTCTCTTTTTCTTGATGAGGGACCTTAAATCTCAAAGACTTTCTTTATCCTTCTCTATTCTTTTTTTCTTTCTTGTCTTACTAGACACTTTCAAATAACCCATCTCTGAGTTCACACTTCCTTTCTCCACTTCACTAAGTCATCTGTTGTTGTTCTTTATTCCATTTTTTCATTTAATTCATTGTATTCTTCAGCTCAAGAATCTCTGTTTAGTTCTTTTATAATTTTAATTTCTCTGTTAAAACTATTGATTACATTCATGTATTATATTTCTGTTAGTGCTAAATTGTCTCTTTGTGTTTTCCTGTAGTTCAGTGAGCTTTCTTAAAAATCAATTGTTAGAACTCTTTGCCAGAAAATTTGTAGATAGGTTTTTTGGGGGTTGGTTATTGGAAATCTTTGATGTTCTTTTGGTGGGGGTGTATTTCCTAGTTTTCATATTCCCTGTTGTTTTGTGGTTAGATTTGTGCACTTTTATGGATTATATACCTTTTCCAAATTTTATGACGTGATACTATTGTTGAAAGATCTGCACATATGGGTAGGTGAATAGGCATTGGTGACTGGGTGACATCGGTTGTGGCTCTAGGAAGGTGCAGTGCAGTACATTCGTTGAAGCTATGTCAGCATTAGTGAATACTGTGTAGTTAACGCTGTGGTTCCCTCCATAGTGGCAATAAAAGCTGGAATTTTTAGCGTGCAGTATTCCTCTTGATCTTTTTCTTTCAACCTGGATATTCATGGCTCAAGAAATTCTTTTAGGTGTTTGTGGTCTCATCTGTGGAGACACTTGCTGTGGGAGAGATATTTGTGTCTGATCTGTGGAAGCAGCCAAATAGCTATGAGTCTTGAACACATGGAGGGTGACATTAGTCCAGGGTGTGGCTTGGTTTACAGTAGTGATCTATCCATCATTCAGAGCATGGATTTGTGCAAAGCAACTGCTGATCCAGGGCCCATGGTACACTAACTCTACAAACATGGTGCCTCTAGCATCTGAAGAGTGGACAGGCACTGTGGAACTGGTATGGAGTGCGGGCATGTGAGGAATGATTGCAGCTCTGGAATTTTGGATTCAGCTCAGATATCTGAGGTGTGGTTGTTCCAGAATAGACATCACACATTTTTAAAAAACAAGTTTACCTGTTTAGTAAATCAAAATTATGAGTGAATGAAGCAGCAAAAATAACAATGACTTTTACAAACATATTTTATAATGCTAAATGGGTTTGGATGTAACACGGACATAGTGAGCTGAGGCCTTGTAATATAAATCAAAGCTTGGGAAATGAGTTTTGTGGATTTGGTAAGGGAAGAGGATAAAGATTTTAAGACCTATTAAGAGAAGGCTTTTAAAATCTGTACCTTTCCTGAAACTATACTTTTGAGATTTAGTTTAGAAACAGTTCAACTGAACTCACATGTTTTAAGGCCCGAGATTCATTTGGGTCAAAGACTTTTTCACCTGTTTTATTAATTAATTTATTTATTTGATACCAGGAATTGAGCTTAGGACCCTGCGCTTGCCAAGAATGTGCTTATGCCACTGAGCTATATCCCTGGCCACACCTGCTTTAAATTCAACAGTAAATCCAGAAACTTCCATAATACTCAGACTGTGTGAGAGTTAATGTTGAGCAAGTGCATTTATTGAACTGCTCTTCTGTGATACCCTTTCTGGTGCTGTCACCAGCACATGTGCCCATTCACCTGCCAAAGGTTCATCTGCCATGCTTATAAATATAAATGATGATAACGGACACAGACTTTGGATCAGGAATTTTTAAATAAATGTAAAGTCTACTATTTTCTTGGAAACTTCTACCTATGTTGTATTTTTAAAGTTAAAAAAAATAGTGCAAATAAGATTGTTTTTTAATTTTTCCCCAGGTCAACTAAAAATGTACTTCTTGGCTATATGTAGTATGTAATACACCTTCATTTTTCTCACAATTGCTCAGTCACTTATTCCTTCCTAGAGTTCCTCTTCTCATAATAATTATGGTGCTCACCTTTTTCATGTATTCCAAGAATGCAAGTTGAGAATGTTTGATGACACTAGCGAAAGGGCAGGTCTCACTTGGCTCCTGGGCTCTTGACTCCTGGATGCCTTCAGGGCTTGGAGGCAGCCGATGTATAGCTGCCAGCTCAGTGGGTCAGGGAGGTGATCGGATTCTGCTTTAATCTCATGACAAAGGCTTTAATAGTTGAATCCTGAACCCCCAAAACACTTTCTGGAAAATGTTTTGCATTTTAAGCAGAGTTAAAGTTTTTCTTTGCTTTTTAAATTCCTTAATAACATTTATTTTTTATGAATAGAAACAGTTCACATGCATGGTAGAAATACTAGACAATGTAGACAAAATAAAATAAGATAAAACAAAAGCCACTTCTATATATATACATCTAGGGATGACTATCACTGTTATTCAATTTTTCTATCTTTTGTCTATGAAAAGAAGTCTTTCTCTAAATCAGTTTATTTTGTACAGGGTTTAGAACTTGTACAAAATCTTCACCACTTAATACTATGTTATGAACTTTTAAAACACTCTTTAATAACTTGAAATATGAATTCTTATGAGCCACATGTTTGGTCATATAGAACACATAATCTGTAGGCTTATGGTGGGTATCTGAGTCATTACTGACATGAGCTATTTCACATACTTAGGCAGTGCTCGTTTCTGCACACAAATCTTCCTGTGTATCTCTGATAAATTTTCAAGGTGTTATCAAGGAGTACATCAAAAAGACACAAAAGTCTTTGATCCATTTAGACTTTAGTTTTGTGCATGGTGATAGGCATAGATCTAGTTTCAGTCTTCTGCATGTGGAGAGCCAATTTTTCCAACACCATTTATTAAAGATGCTATCCTTCTTCCAGTGAACATGTTTACCCAGACTCACCAAAATGTACACCCTATGAGTCTCCTGAGAAACTATGAACCCAGTCAAGTTGACACAATGAAGCTTAACCACCACAGATGATATATTTTCCTTACTATTCAAAATCCTGTGGCCTTGCACTGACGTTTACACATTGACATAAGTACTTCCAGTCTACAGACTGACTTTGGCAGCAAACGCAGACTGGTTGTCAGGCTGGTGGTAGTCACTGATTGAATTTGCTGTAGGAATCTGTGGGTAGAGTAGCTAGTACCTCTGTTATGTCAGTGAGTAAAGGAATGTGGATGCATCAGCATGATCCTTGAGCTGGTGTCTGTGGGAGTTATCTTGATGCATAGATCCACAGAAGCCAAACTACTACAAAGTTGTGCCTGGGGCCTGTCTGTGGAACAGGATTGGGTCTTGGATCTGTATAAATGAGCCCATAGCCTACAGTGGACCCAAAACAGGCTTGATCATTGGTGGATAAGTGCAAACAACCTGGAATCTTGACTATAAGGGCTACAAGGCTGTGAGAATGGCCTGGAATTATGGTGGCTCTATAAGGGCAGGCCTGGAGTCAGAGTCTACAGGGTGGTCCTTACCTGGTACCTGAAGGTTCAGGGTTGACCTGGAGCTTGGGTCTGGGAGGCATCTCCTAGTGCTGGAGCTGACCTTCAGTCTGAGTCCAGAAAGGTCTTAGTTCCACAGGTACCATCCTGGGGCCTGGGACTGAAGGTACACTGGGGTTTATTTGTGCAGCAACAGAAAATTTTCCATTTTTTCCCTTTGCATTCCATTTTAAGCTACAAGTGGATCAGTAGATTAATAGTCACTATCATAATCCACTTAAGGGAGAAGTAAAACACTCTTGATACCAAAATTTCTCCTTTGCTAGCCTATAATAGTGTATAATTAGAAAGTAAGTTAGTTAATTACTGAGCTCTCAAGAGTCTTTAAATACACATCAAGCTTGGAACCTCCATATAAGTTACCCAAAACAGTTTTGAATGAAGGAACTCATTTGGGGTTCTCAGACAATGAAATGTATGCAATGAGGAAGCTCTGAACAGGTGACAGCATAAGCAATGAACCTGAAGGGTCATTAAACTATGTGCCCCTAAAAAAATTACTGTATTTCTGATTTCTGTCATTATCTATAAATATAGATAGAAATGCTCACCTTTCTGTATTTATACAAGTATGATATATCAAGTCATGTAGCCCAGTTAGACATACAATAAATTGTTTAATGTATTTTGTTGATATTACCATTATTATTTTATTAAGCTTCAGTAAATAAAGTCATTGTAGAAAGTCATGCTCACTCCTTCTCTGTTCTGTTTTGAGATCATGAAAAAACATACTGAGCCCTATTTTGCTCTGAGTTTGTCTGTCCTGGCAAAGCACACATTCGTGAGGCCAGTCATGCAGAGACAAAAATGCCAATCAAAATCCCTGGCACTGTTTGGTACATAGTAGGAAGTAAAAAAAATATTTTCTATATGTGAATAAGTGCCTTAGGATGCATGATAAGATATTTAAAATAGGCATAGTGGTGACTGTAATCTGAAAACAACCACTTTTGATCTTAAGGAGCAGCAAATGCAGCTCTATAACTGTGCATACCACACTGTACAAGAACTTTTCAAAGCTACGACATTAATGATACTTGATTTAATCATATTACAAAATAAGTCCATTATTTTTGGATATAGAAGAGGAGGGATGGAATAATCATACTGCATAATTTTTCTCTCTCTGAGTTTGTGACCATATTTTTCCTAACACTCATTTGTCTTCCTAGTAAACACAACTGATCTCAGTTTTAAAATTCAAATTCTTCAAAGAGGGCAAAGTGCACAAACACGTTATGGCTTGCAACATAGGATGGGATTGATTTTAGTCTGCAGATTTTATTTTCTTTTATTCTCTCTAGACCCTTCACTTCCCTTGCCTTCCTATCCCAAGAGAGAACTGTAACACGTGCTTCATTCACTGCTTTTACTCTAGTTTGTAACCATTAAGTCACCATACCTTCCCATCACTGTTCTTTGAGGACTGTGACAAGCAAAGAACTTCATGTGGAAACACTGAAGTATTCTTACTGTGGCTTTCAAAGAGAATGGTTTTTAGAATCCCTGTAGCTTTACTCCTTTTATTTCTCTCTCTTGTCTAGTTGCTCTGGCTACTATTTCCAGTATTATGCTGAATAGGAGCAGTGATAGGGGACATCCTTTTCTTGTGCCTGATTTTAAGGTAAAGGCTTTCAGTTTTTTACCATTTAATATGATGCTGGCTGTTGGTTTGTCATAGATGGCCTTTATCATATTGAGGTAAAGACCATCTATTCCCATTCTCTGTAAGATTCTTATCATGAATGAGTGTTGGACCTTATCAAAAGCTTTTTCTGCATCTATAGAGATGATCATATGGTTCTTACTTTTGCCTCTATTGGTATGGTGGATTACATTTATTGATGTACATATGTTGAACCCTGCATTCCTGGGATGAATCCCACTTGATATGGTGTATAATCTTCTTGATGATTTGCTGTATCCTGTTTGCCAAAATTTTATTGAGAATTTTTGTGTCTATGTTCATTAGGGAGATTGGCCTATAGTTCTCTTTTTTTAGTTGGATATTTCTCATGTTTTGGTACTAGAGTAATATTTGCTTCCAGGAATGACTTAGGAAGAATTGCTTCCCTTTCAATTTCATTGAAGAGTTTGAAGAGTGTTCGAATTAAGTCTTCACTGTATTTCTTGTAGAATTATGCAGTGAATCCATCTGGGCCTTGGCTCTTTTTTGTTGGCAAGGACTTACTTACATTTTCAATTTCATTAATAGAAATTGGGTTATTCAGCAGTTTTACATCTTCCTGATCCAGTTTTGGTAGTTCATATGTATCTAAGAATCTGTCTATTTCTTCTGTGTTATCGAACCTATGAGAGTAGAGGTTTTTGAAATAGGTGTTGATGATCTTCCGTATTTCCACTGAGTCTGTAGTAATTTCACCTTTTTCATTCCTTATTGTATGAATTTGAGTTTTTTATTTCCTTTTTTTAAAATAAGGTTGGCTAGGAGCTTATCATAGGAAAAGAGGAAGTTAAATTATCATTATTTGCAGATGACATGATACTTTACCTAGAAGACCCCCAAAACTCCATTAAAAAAACTCCATTAAAAAAACTCCTACATATAATAAATAAATTCAGCAATGTAGCTGGATACAAAGTAAATACTCAAAAATCAATAGCATTCCTATACACTAACAATGGAAATACTGAGAGAAAATTAAGAGAAGCCACACCCTTCACACTAGCATCCCCAAAATTGAAATATTTAGGAATTAATCTCATGAAAAAAGTGAAAGAGCTATACAAGGAAAATTATAATACCCTGAAAAAGGAAATTGAAGAGGACCTTGGAAAATGGAAAAACATCCCTTGTTCATGGATAGGAAGAACAAACACTGTGATAATGGCCATTCTCTCAAAATTACTATACAGATTCAATGCAACCCCAATGCAAATACCACTAACATACCTCATAGATCTAGAGAAACTCCTAAAATTCATCTGGAACCAGAAGAGACCTAGAATAGCAAAGGCAATTCTAAGCAGCAAAGGCAAGGCAGGAGGCATCACAATCCCTGACTTAAAATTATACTACAAAGCTACTGTAATAAAATCAACATGGTACTAGAATAAAAACAGACCTGAAGATCAATGGAATAGATTGGAAGATACAACCAAAACCACAAACTCACTCAACCAAAACATGCTCGCTAGAAGAATGACAGTCTCTTTAACAAATGGTGCTGGAAAAATTGGCTCTCCATATGCAGAAGACTAAAACTAGACCCATGCCTATCACCATGTACTAAACTAAATGGATCAAAGATCTAAATATTAAAACATAAACACTAAATCTGTTGGAAGGCAAAGTAGGTAAAAATCTCGAAGATATAGGGCAGGTAGAGAATTCATGACCACACAGAAGAATCAAACCACACAGGAAATATTTCCCAGAATCAGTAACTGGGACCATATCTTATTAAAGAGTTTCTACATGTTGAAAGAGATTTCCAGCAGAGTGAAAAGAAAATCCACAAATTGGGAAAAAATCTTAATGGATTGTCCCTCAGACAAAGGACTTCTGTCTAGAATTTATAAAGAATTAAAAAAAATCAGACCCTCGAAATTCAAAGACCCAATCCAAAAATGGGCACTTGAAATGAATACACAGTTCCCAGATGAAGAAATACAAAATGGCAAATAAATACATGAAAAAATGTTCATCATCATTAGTCATTAGAGAAATGCAAATTAAAACCACAGTGAGATTCCATGTCACCCCAGAAAGAATGGCCAGGATAAAAAAAAAATAACTACCAATAACAAATGCTGGAGAGGCTGTGGGGAAAAAGGAACTCTTCTGCACTGTTGGTGGGAGTGTAGACTGGTGCAACCACTGTGGAGGTCAGTTTGGAGATTCTTCAAAAAGCTGGAAGTCCCATTTGACCCAGCTATTCCACTTCTAGGCATATTCCCAGAAGATCTAAGGACATCATACCACAGTGATATATATGCACCCATGTTTATAGCAGCACAATTTGTTATAGCCAGATCTTGGAAACAAGCTAAGTGCCCATCAACTGAGAAATGGATAAAAAAGTTGTGTCATTTTTATACAATGGAGTACTACTCAGCTATAAAGAATGATCACATTGAGATATTTATAAATAAATGGACACAACTTGAGGCCATACTCATAAGTGAAATAAACCCAACTCACACATGTAAATACCGTATAGTCTCCCTAGTATGAGAGTTTTTAAGTGTATATAAGATTTTATGGTAATCATGATTTCCC
The DNA here is from genome assembly GCA_004027295.1 of Dolichotis patagonum. Classification (NCBI taxonomy): domain Eukaryota; kingdom Metazoa; phylum Chordata; class Mammalia; order Rodentia; family Caviidae; genus Dolichotis; species Dolichotis patagonum. Next base: position 5,675 of record PVJX010025311.1, on the reverse strand, counting down.
ATTTCATTGCTTTGAAGCCTTTCAATGTTTTCATTCATCAGTTGGAATAGTTTTAATCTGTTTTGTTTGAGTGTTTTATGCATGATGGTATGAACAGCTGTTTTGAAGAAAGCAAAACATTATGGCAGCCATTACTGATTTAATATCAACTTGTTTAGAAATCCCACCATGCTTCTACTCTGCTATTACCATCAGTTCTATCATGTTGTGTCTTATTGGTTTTTTAATATATGTGATAGTATAAAAATTTTTTTATTGAAAATGAGATATTATAGGAGCCATTGATCATTCTCTCTTATTTGGTTCAGAATGTCCTGTAATTCTTTCATTCGTTTGAATGATTTTATACTATTTTGTTATGTTTGATATTATTGTATTTGAAACTATGCTCAACTATAGCAGAGAAATATATTTTGATAGCTACTGTTAATGTCAAGTTGTCTTATTGTAAAGTGCTGTGTTGCTTATGTTGTTCTGTTCTAATCTGCTTTGTTCTGCCCTCTTTTGTTTTATTCTTTTTAAAATAAAAAAATAAAATAAATAAAATCCCTGTAGCTTGACTGCCACCTAGAGAAGAACAGAGACCCTGCAGTTAACCAAGTTAAGCAAGTATTTTCGTGGCTTGCTCTTTACTAACCCCTTGACAAGAATTCATGAAGAAAGGCATTTCAACAAAAAAAGAAAGTAAAAAATACTTAAATACTGCATTGTATCAAGCTGGCACTATTAATTGTTTTAAACAAAATAATATGCAGCAATTGTATTCTGATTTTAAGGAGAAATGATAGCACTAGTGAGAGGAATCTGCTTGCCGTTGAGTTTATTTTATGGATTTCTCATGAAAATATGCACCAAGTTATTGTATCTGCACATTTTCACTGCTGTAATTAAAACTGAGCATTGTTTGTCATTAATTTCTCCAGGTTCTTTGTGGTTTATTTCCTCTTGGCAAATGAGGTTTCATCTTAGAACAGATTTCTGAACCTGTCTGCATTAGTTACTTTTCTCTCATTGCTGAGACAAAATACTTGATGCCCAAAATAAAAGAAGGAAAGGTTTATTTAACTTACGGTTTTTCTGGAGGTCTCAGTCTATACTCAGCTGGTTCCCAGGGTGGCATGGCCAAGGGGCAAATGATCATGGTGACCACAAGTGACAGGAGTGAAAAGGGTAAAAGGGGAAGGGCAAGCCACTTTCCCTCTTTTAGATTGTATGCTGGCTATCTGCCCTTGGGCAGGTGCAGCACTCACATCACCAATTCCACCACTAAACCAATCACAAATGTTATATTCAGTCACCTTCAGAAGGCCTGTCTCTCATGACTGCATGGTGCTTTGGGGGGACAATGAAACACAAACCATAACACTGTCTATGCTGCTCTTATCATATTAATACTAATGTAACTAGAGTAAATTCTCCAGATTTTTAAAGTGTCCTTTAACAAGTGTATCGTGAAGCAACTTCAAAAAAATCAACCTGTATACACAGGCAATTTAAAACATAGCTTCTTTCAGAAATCCACAATAAAATTTCCTACATTTTTATGTATCAAATACATTGATTTTCTTCTGGTTTCTGCTATTGAGGCATCTAAAGGAATTGGTAGATTTTGCTATCTTTCATATTTCTCTAGGAGTGATCTGTTACTCAAATATTAAGGGTAAGTGCTTGAGGGGTTGAAAGTCTCAATCATTTCTACAAGAAATTTTTCTTTGTCACAGTTTTCAAATAATAGTGATGAAAATGTTAAATTCAGGACACTGGCAAAACTGAAACATAATGGGATAAACACAGCAAAATAGTAGAATCTCAAGATTTACTTTGGCACAAAGAAGTGAAGGTTACAAAGAATCCATGGAACATTAATGGAAACATGTGGCTTCAGTTTTCATCGTATTCCATGTTGTTGGGTATCACACTGCTGGACATTGTACCCTGTTTGATGATTTTGGGTTTAAAAATTTAGGCCAGATGGGCTCATCTGAAAGAAAATGGGCATTCAGAAATACATGGAAGCAAACTTGTGGCAAGAGCAAATCAGTAAAAATGTAGTCTGAGTTTCCTTGTCCAGAGGACTCTAACCTATTTAACATGTGATTCATAGGATAGCAGTGTTAAAGCGATATCATTTTGAAATAGCCTAGTGTGACTCTACTTGTTAGGATGGTGCCCAGGTAAAATTAGGTGAAGTCTGTGTGCTTCCACAGGCGTAAGTAAGCTTTTCCTTAACAGTCCAGATAATTACAAGTTTTTGTTTTCTGTACAATATAATATGATATGACAACTACTCAACTTATTAAAGGGTTTCTCCCTATGTTGATTCTGGCAAGAGAGTAAGGAGTGACCCTGATCTAAGAGCATGTCCAATGTGCCTTGGGCACTCAGCAAATCTTGGCCAATTGCTTGACTAAGTGCAGTTAATATTCTCTTGGTTAAGGCAAAAGTCACAGTTAGCACAGGGCATGGGGAGCAAAAATCAAGTTGGACAATACAATATATGCAAGTTGAAGTGGAAGCAAGGACTGTGGTAAGCAAACTGACAAACACAAAATCAAGGGGAATAGTGCAGGACCCTATAAACTTTTGTTGTCTTTTTAGTGAGTGAAGGAAATGTGTTAGGCCAGCCTGAGTAGGTACAGATGAACACCAACAGATATTTATAACCCCTGTAAGGTTTTATTTCTGTGAAGTCTATCTGTATAGCTCTAAATAAGGAGAGCCCACTACAATGGATGTCTGGTGGAGGCCATGGCTGGTGACGCAGACACTGAAGTCTGAACTGGCTGAAGGGGTATGGGTGCCAGTGTCACAGTTTGAGCTTTCAGATCCTATGTTGGGGCAGGTCTGGCTCTGTATCATTGCCATTGGTGGCAGGCTTCCAAACTGCAGCAGGAAGCAATAGCAGGACAGTTTTGACCAAAATAATTTTGTCCGAGGTATATCTATCTTGTTGGACTCCATTTCTAACAGGTCTACTTCTAGCCATAAAGAGCATATACTCAGCATCTGTCAGAGGGTTTATTTTTAAGTCTAGTTGGCTCAAGAACAGTTTATCAGTCAATGCCAGGCAGTCATGGTCTGGTGGGCCCAGCTTGGAGGGCAAGTACATGGCAGGACTGTGTGGTCCTCATCTATTTAGGAGGTCCAGCACAGTATGTGGCACCTGGACAGTTAGGTCTTGCCCTAAGGTGAGCTTGTCAGTTTTTTTTTTAATCAGAAGGACAGTGGCTGTTAGAGTGTGGAGATAAATGAGGGACGCAGCCCTTAGTGACTCAATCTAAGTGTTTGCACAAGTGGCCACTGGGCACTCCCAGGGCCTGACAGTCTGAGTTAGCATCATTGATTTTATGAACTCAAGGAATGAGATTCTATAGAAAGAGCGGTTCTAAGAAATTTGCAGTTTCTTTCTTATAACCAGTTTTTACCAGGATATTACAGCAGAGCTTTTGAGCCTTTCCAGCAGTCAGCTTGGGTTGTCATTAAGCAGAAGTGTAGTGTTATTTTGTGCTGGGAAATGAGCAAGGTCAGCTGTGAGGGTTTTTTTTTTTTTCAAAAAAAGATAAACAAGTTTTTGAACCTTTGGGAGCTTGAGTCCAGGTTAGTGAACCTTTGAGTTCAGAACTGGGGTCTTTCCATTTGAAGGCAAAAAGGGACTGGCTGCCAGAAGCCAAATGAAGGCAGAAGAATTATTTTTTAGGTCTAGGTAGGTGTACCAGCAGGCTGTGAGTGGTAGAAAACTGAAAGCCAGTTGTGGTGGCAATAGCAGTCCAGAGATCTTGAACTGGCTTTACAGGCAGGAGAGGTGTATTTTAGCAATTTGACAGCCTATAAACATTTTATGGTCTTGAAACCTCCAAATGTATGGTTGCTTGGAAGACTGTGATGGCAAGCAGGAAGGGGACAGAGAAACAGGCTATCTCAAAGTGGCCAAATCTGTTGACAGAGTCTCCCCCAAAGTAGTGAGAGAGTTCTTAACTCCTTGTGGTATTTGAGACCAAGTGGGTTGTGTCTTATCTCAGGATTTTCTCAGTTGAAAGGGCTTGGGGGAGCAACTCACAAGCAGAGTAAGAATCTTTTAAATCTAGACATGTAAACCAGGTGGCATTGGGCAACAGCAATCCAAGAAGGGTGTATGGGTTGGGAACCACAGAGTGCAAGGTCATGGCTATGTTGGTGATGGCATGGAGATCTTGCACTGGTCAGTAATCCCCATTGGGCATTTTTGCCAGGGGGAGTGCTCCAATGTTGTTAACAGTCCATCAGGATCCCAAACTGCTTCAGGTGGCTGAGGTGTGGCTCAATGCCTATGTACTTCCCATGACATAGGATATTGTCAATAGAGGTCTCCGAGTTTAATCAATATGGGGTGGTCAGGTCCAGAGACAAGTCTTTGGTTCATACCTTTTAGAGGAGACTTTTCAAAATTTCAGAATTTCAGGATTGTGGTTATCTGTCTCAGGCTAATGCAGACGTCATCTTCCTCTTGGAGAAAGTGCAGGGTTAAACAAGGTGGAGGCTGACTGGCTCGGTGGCAGGAGTTGTTTGGTGAGACGTCCTCCCAGACTCCAAGTTTGTGTCTGGCAGAGGGGGAAAGAGGTAAGACTCCTAGTTGCCTTGGTGATGGCAACCTTTTTCTGACAGAGGGAGCTTTTCCTTTTTGTTCTCCTTCTTTGATGTCTTTGGGAATGATTTGACTGATTTTATGCTTCCAGGCAGGGTGACTTTTAGAAAAGGCCATGGCAACTATCAGGGCTGACAGTGCAATTTTTCCTCAGTCAAAGTGTGGAAATCAGAAGCAATTGCTGACAGTCATCTCTGCTGAGCATCAGATGACACCATCTGACCTGGATATGAAACAGAGGCTCTGGATGGAGGAACTCTATGGCCATATGAAGGCAATGGCTAGCTGGAACTGGTTCACTTGCCTGGAAGTAGATGAGTCGGGAGTGAGGAGTGAAGCTATAGGTGTTGGCAGCAACTGTGGTAGTCAAGAGGGTGCCTAGGTGGAATTCTCAGGAAGAATGAGCCTATTTTTTTTTTCTTTTAGTTTTAAGCAGTTTGGTTTCATTTTTAACTCATAATTTCAGAAAATCCCTTTTTCCTGCAGTCAGGGACTGTGAGTTTTGGCTAATTAGTGCCCATTTCTGACTTCCTATGTGTGTTTTGTGTACACTTGAATGATATTGTGACAAAGGGTGGATGCCCCTCAGAGACAGACTATTCAAATGGCCATCTGGTTGTGTCCCTCAAGGGGACTTGGGAGAGACTTAACTAGGAAGGTCTGAGGCCTACATTATGCCATATGTCAATTGACATGGAACTGCAGGTGAAGGCCCAATCACTCACCATGATCAGTGCTTCCCAGTTTTGCTTTGCCAATGGAACATCCTATTGCTCATTCTCTTGGTTACTTTTCTCTTATTTCTGGGACAAAATACCAGACACCTGAAATTTGGGGAGGAATGGTTTATTTAGCTCACAGTTTGTGGAATTTTCAGTCCATAATCAGCTGGCTCCAAAATAGGGTGGCATGGAAGAGGACCAACAGTTCATGGCAGGCAGCAGATACCAAAAGCAAAAAGAGAAAAAGGAACAAAAGGGAGGAACAAGCCTCTTTCTCTCCCTTTTATTGTATGCAGGCTACCTGTCCCAGGGCAGGTATACCACCCATACTC
>PVJX010025310.1:0-27090 GCA_004027295.1 Dolichotis patagonum | reverse complement strand
AAAGGTAACTAAGACAGTATCCATTATAAATTTTGGATCCTATAATTAGAGTTACACAAAGGTAAAAGGGCAAAGAGAAATATAATAGAAAACAAAATTAAATTCACAGCTTGAATAGCAAAGGGGCACCAATAAAAGTCAAACACTTTGCATCAGGTCAGTTGGAAGAATAGCCTCAGATCACCCCAGGTTCCTGCAGGTCCACCCCATCCATCCCAGACTCAAGCATTTAGAAATGCAAATTTGTTTCATTTTCATTTCAAAGATATCAAAAGAAAGCCTGGGAAGTCAGTCAGTGTGTTACCAGCTAAAAGTCTCTAAAGGCACTGCTTGATAGAGCAGTGTGTGAAGCTTTGAGAGTGAAGCCAAAGATGTGATGAAGACACCAGGAAGGCAGAGGTGTGAACACTGTCAGAGGGAAACCACAGGCAACAAACAATGCCAGCTCCACAGAGTATCCATGAGGGTTCCAGCAAGCCAAGCCATGGCACTGGTGCTGTGTAAGTATTTTACAGCCTATCTTGGTCTTGTTTTGCTTCAATTTCTCTTTCCTATTCCTGTCTTCCTTCCTTTTGGAAGTGAGATGAATATGCTGTGCCTCTCTTAGCACTGTTAGATGTGCTTACTTTCCTTTTTTTTAAAATTCTTTTAAGAGCTCACAGCTGTTTATCTTTTGGGTCACAGAGGGTATACTGTGCTTGGACTTTTAGCTGTGTAGAAACCAGTAAGACTTTGAGGACCTGGGGTAAGGATTAAATGCTTCTTGTACCACGAGGTGGCAATGACCCCTTTAAGGACTGGGGTAAAATACTGTTTGGAGATTTGAAAATATCCCAAAGGCCTCATTGGTAAATGCTTGTCCTAAAGGGTGGTGCTATTAGGAAGCTGTAGAACCTATACAAGGTGGGGGCTCATGGAAGGTCTCTAGAATATTAGAGTTGTGCTACCATTAGTGGGTCACAGGATTTCAGCCCCCTTTTCTCTCTTGCTGTTCTCATCTATGAGTTGAATATTTATGTTCTGCAACATATACCCAAAAGTAAAGAAATCGATGGGTCACATATCGAACCCTCCAAAACTGAGCAAGATAAACTTTTTCCTCATTCTAAGCTATCTCAGATATTTGTTATAGTGATATAAAGCTCACTTACACATACTATAGGAGTGTGTATCCAGAAAAAAAAACTACGAATTATAAGAAATTAGCAGAAATTTCAACAAACTGCCTAGTATTTTGGGTTGAATAGTTTCCCCTCCAAGGTCATGACCACCTAGAACCTTAACACATGGCTTTATTTTAAAATAATCTCTTAGCAGACATAATTTATTGAATCATACTGGATGAGAATTGACCCTAAATCCAAAATCCAATAACTGTTTCATGAAGGCACAGGTATATGGAAAAGAAGACAGTGTGACGATAGAAGCAGAGATTGGGATGGTGTAGCTAAGAACCCACATTATTCATTGCCTAGACTGAACTTAATTGTGTCTACTTGATTGCCTAAGGAGGTTAATAATGCACACTTCTGGTTACCTGAGTAGTAGTAGAAGCATGACCTTGGGTATATAACTGGTTTATAGTACCTTCTGCTCTGGCATGACTACCCTAAATGGATTTTTCCATTGCTGTGAATTGAGCATCTTGGGTCTACTAACCACTTTCGCCATGATGTTTCTGCCTTAGAGGCATTTGACCATGGAATGAATACCCTGCAACCATAATGTAAATTAGACTTGTCTTGCATTAAATTGTGGACATTGGTATTGTGTGCTAGCAATGGGAAAAGCTGACTAATACATTCAGTATTGAGGGCATCCATCCTAAAGTAGTAAGAAGGCAAGGGATACAGCTCTTTTAGAGCCTCCTGAAGGGATCAGTTGAGCTGAAATAAACATGAATTCAAAGCCTTCTGATTTGTGAGAGTATATGTCTCTTTATTTTAAGGTAATTTTTGCAAATTTCATGCAGGACCCACAGGAAACTAGTATACCTGGTTTTAATGTCAAATACAAAAATCAATGATTTTCTTACATACATAAAAATAAGTAGAAAATGTAAACCGCTGTATCATTCACAATAACATTTAAAAATTTAATATGCAGTTAGCCGTCCATGTCTTTGGACTGCATTAGTGCAGATTCAACCAACTGTAGAATGAAAATATTCAGGAAAAAATTGTGTCTGTGATATATATATATATATATATATATATATATATATATATTCACACAATATTTACAATGTATTAGGTACTCTAAGTAATGTAGAGATGATTTAATGTTGTATAGAAGGATTGCAAAGGTTACATGCAAAAACTACAGCATTTTATATTAGACATGAGAGTACACTGATTTTGGTGGGGTTCTTAGAAGTAATCCTCCTCACATACTAAAAAAGCAACTACAATTAACTTGATTAGGAATTTATTTCAATATGTCCAGGTTATGTTTCATTAAAGCTTTAAAACATTACTGGGGAATATATACAATATTCACAGAGTCAGATATTTATAATCCATTATTGGTCAAGAAGTTAAAATTAGAAGCAGATGCTAATTCAGTGTAAAATAGTGTGATAGAAATAAAATTAGCAAAGTGAGTTTTAAATGTTTGTGAGAAATAAAAAATGATGTCAAGAATTATTGCAAAAAAATAGAAATTTAGGCAAAAAAATCTTGATATAAGATTAGTTCCACAGGCAAAAATGCATTCTGTATTTATTAGATACTTGATAAGAAAATGGGACACAGAATAGAGCTATAAGTCTCCAAAATCAATTAGTTTATGATAAAGAGGTTAAGTCAATGGCAACAATTTAGTAGGTTTCTTCTGAAAGACAGAATACTTGATAATAATGTGTTTTGAGAAATGATACCCTAATTTCTGCAGAACGAACATATATATACATAAGTATGTATCATGTAATAATGCATTTGAAAACATCTCACATAATGTATTGGAATGAGAAGACAAAATATAATTCATAATTACCCAAGATTGACAAAAGCTAATTTCTTTGGCTTACAATGGTTTCTTAAGAAACAAAAAAGTAGTCTGCCAGAGAAACAGCCAAGTTGCATTAGAAGAATTATAAATATTAAGCAAACATTAGAAAAATTTCATCTTTCTTATAATTCAATGCATGCAAATGAAAATATGATATTTAATTTTTTAACAGCTAGAGAAACATGCAAATGTTTAATAATATTCAGAGCATGTGGAAAATTGGAGAAATATACAATTTTAAATATTACTGCTGCCAACCATTTGAAAGAAAATTGGCAATCTCTATCAAAATTAAAGATACATAGAACAACTGACATAGAACTCACTGGGAGACACTTTTTCTACTAGTATTCACATAAACAATATCAATATATTTACTACAATCAACATATCATAGTTAATGAGTTCAATCTACGAATAGGGAGTATTCTTGGGGCTGACCAGATGTAGGTTGAAAAGAAGTCAAGATCCTTGATTATAAAAAAAATAATTAGATAAGGAATTCAATTCTAATTAGAAGATAGTGTGGCATGTATAGAGATAATTTTTGGCATATTTATAAAAACAGAAAGGCAAGTACTGTATATGCATGATTCATCAATACACTTGGCTGTTTACATATCCATTAAAATTATTGTGCAACCATTGCAAAGAATCTTACAGACATTTTTATGTTGTGTTTAAATGAAAACATAAAATGTCTATAAGTAGTAGGATTATTTTTTTATTATAGAAATATTATTTTGAAAGATGCACATAGGTAGGTGGTTAACAGCAGTATCCTTTTGATAAGAGATGAAATGAAGGAGATGTTTTACTCCCTTTTTTGTGTGCATATTCTCATTTGGGAGAGACATTCTAAATATACATAGTGATAACATTCATCGTAGGGAATTTTATACCTGTGCATGATATACCCTGCTGCTTGTTTTTTCCCATTCCTTCTTTTCCTCTTTCTCCCACCCTTGTTCCCTTCCCATTTGAAGATTTTCTTCCCATCTTCCAATATCTATTACACATTCTGATCCTTATTTACACTTTAGGTTTCCCACAGAGGAGAAACAATGCTATTTAAACATGTGTGTCCTGTTTATTTCACTTAGGAGAATGGTCTCAAGTTGCATGTATTTACCTATAAATATCTCTAAATGTTATCCATATTTATGTCAGAGAGCACATTGTACAAAATAAATACTCCTTTATATAAAAATACCACTTCTTTATGCATTCACCCATTGATGAGTATTTGGGCTAGTTCCAGACTCAGCTATTATTGTGCTACTATAAACATGGGTGTGTGTATACAACTGTGGTATGATGCTTTTAATTCTTTTAGGAAGACGTCAAAAATAGTTAGGTAAAATGGAATCTCTATTCAGATTTATGAGGAATCTTTGCATTGATTTCCCTAGTGGTTGCACCAATCTACATTCCCACCAACAAAGGAGAAGGGTTTCTTTTCTCCACAGCCCTTCCAGCATTTGTTATTAGTTGATTTCTTGAAAATAACTATTTTTTCTAGATGAGATGAAATCTCAGTATTGTTTTAATTTCTGTCTCTTGAATGGCCAGGGATTTTGAATAATTCTTGTTATATTTATTTGTAGTTTGTACTTCTTTATCTGAGAAGTATCTATTCATTTCAGAAACCATTTTTGGACTAGAGCTTTAAATTTGAGAGGTCTGATTCTTTTGAGTTATTTATATATTCTAAATATTAACCCTTGTCTGAGAAACTGAGGGAAAAATTTTTTCCACTTTGTGGGTTGTCACTTCACTCTATTGATGATTTCTTTTGCTATGCAAAAGCTCTTTAATAAGATGAGACACTATTTGTTACTTCTTGTATTATTTCTACAAGAAATTTAGATAAAATTGAATCATACTACTCCTCAAATTCTTTAATGAAATTGAAAGGGAAACATTACTCCTAAACTCATTCCAGGAAGCAAGAATTATCCTGATACAAAAACCAGAAAAGGATCCAATCAAAAAGAGAACTATAGGCTAATCTTTCTAGTGAACATACTTGCAAAAATTTTCAAGAACATAATGCAGCAAAGCATTAAGAAGATTATACACCATGACCAAGTGGGATTCCTTCCAAAAATTCAGGCCTAGTTCACCATACACAAATCAATAAATGTGATAAATTATAGTACTAGAAGCAAGGACAAAAACCACATGACCATCTAAATAGACAGGAAAAGCATTTGGCAAATTCCAAAATGCATTCATGATAAAAAAATCTACAGAAAGTTGCAATAGATGATCTTTATCTCAATCTGATAAAAGCCATCTATGACAAACCAAAAGCCAACATCATATTAAATACTCAAAAACTGAAAACCTTCACTGAAATGAGCAACAAAAGGATTTCCACTATGATCTCTCCTATTCAATGTACTGGTGGAAGTACTAGCCAGAATAATTAGACAAGTGAAAGAACTTAAAGGAATAAGGATAGGAAAGGAAAAAGTTAAATTATCATTATTCGCAGATGACATGATACTCTAGGTAGAAAACCACAAAAACTTCACCAAAAAGCTTGTAGATTTACCAATATGATTTAGCATAAAGCTGGATAAAATGTCAACATTCAAAAATCAATAACTATCCTGTACACAAATAACAACTCACTGAGAGAGAAATTAAAGAAGCCACATCCTTTACGATATCATCAGAAACAAATGACATACTTATGAATCAATCTTACAAAGCAAGTAAAAGACAAGAGATCAAAGAAAATGCCAGAAAATGGAAAGATATCCCTTGTTGGGTGGGAAGAACCAATAATGTGAAAATGGCCACATTTCCAAAATTACTTTACAGATTTAATGCAATCCCAAACAAAATACCAATAGCATACCTCACAGATTTAGAGAAAATAATCCTTAAATTCATTTGGAACCAGAAGAGACCTACAATAGTGAAAGAGATTTTGGGAAACAAAGATAGGGTTAGGGTGGGGGGTGGGAGAATCATGATCCTGACCTGAATTTATTCTTTTATAGCTGTCTGTGACGTCTAAATTTTCAAGCAACCATTTTCAAGCAAAGTTGACAGAGATTAATGGGAAATTTTGAAATTTCTTCTCCATACACAATCATTTTTAAGCAATGAACACTTTTACAAAAAGGAAGAATCAGAAGAAAAAGTAAATTTGCTTTTCTGAGGCCATTACTGTGGGGAGAATGTCTTTATTTTCATGATCTGAGAGACTGTACTCTCTTTATTGTAAAAAGTCAATAGTTTGTGCTTCCATTTTTCTCAAAACGCTGGACATAAAAATTACACTTTAGTTACATGTGATAGGAATCTGAGACGAATCCATATAGTTCCATCCTTGTAAGAAGCAGAGGCAGAAGCTTTTGAACTGATGACACTAAGCAGACTCTCCTCGTGGGCTGTAGCGCTGGGCTGTGGTGTCTTTTGCATGCATCGGCACTGTTGATTTATTTGTTAAATCTTATCTTGTTGACAGTCTTCACCATTTGCCCCATATCAATCTTCATAATAAAACATTTAATCAGTGCATTTTACAGTAGGTTTTTAAAAAGTGAATCACTTTAATTGTCTAGTTTCTCAAATGCTTTAGGTACTAGAAAATGTATAACTTGCTTTTACAAATTAATCAAGAATTATAAATAAATAAATAAATAAATAAATTTACCTTTAAGCATTCTCTGTAAAGACATGAATATTTGATTAGATATTAGACATAAATATTAAATTAGGTATTTTGAGGCACCATCTATATCCTGTTGTTCATGAAAGGCAGATTTTATCTGAATCATTTACACAATGTGCATCTTGGTTAGAGTCTGAGCTCAAAACAGTTCTATGACTAATTCTACATCTTACATAAAAATCGTGAATTATATGCTGTACAAATCTCTCTGCTATAACATCCCCATTCCTGGCCAGCAAGTCAGCTATTTTTATTAAATGTTGTTGTGCCATATGGACTCCTATTTTCAAGTTAATTGTGAAACAAGGATGAAAACATATAAAATTCATAAAGTGTCTTTCCACTTAAAATATTTTAGGAAACCATAACATATAAAATGGTTTCTACACAGCTCCACACGTTAAGAACAAGTGTTCCTTTTCCTTACTATAAGTTAAATGGCACAAACTGCTAAAATGTTTTATTAGGCGGAATCACAAACTGTTAGTAAGTATATCATCACTTAAAATTGACAAGTTGCTGAATTTTTTATTGTACAGTATGCATAGCATATTTGATAAGTGTAATCTTTAAATGTGCACTCAAATTATTAATATTTTATGTTTGAAAATTAGATTATTTATTAGGATAGTAATCATATGACTTTATCATTTTAATGAGTGCAAAAACTCATGATTCATTGCTTGTGGAATTGTGAACATTACCCTTATTTATCTCAAGCCCTCATTTTTAGCTGAATATATCCTCTGCGTGAGTTGCCTCTATTATGCATAATTTTTCACTTTCTACATACCTACTATATATTCCTGAATTAGAACTGAGTCCATTTCTTCCTTACACACCATATTTTGACAAAGCAATGATGAACTCTTGTGCTTTGCAATCCTTATGACAATTGTCTTCTCTAAATACTAACTTGACTTTACTGTTTGTACAGAATTAGTTAATTGCATTTCAGTATGATGAAGAGGAATACAATACTGCTTATTAGCATTTGGATTAAATGTTGCATCTTTTTCTTTCTTTCTCAACTTTGAGATGCATTAAATAGGAATAAGTTGTCTTATCCATTCTTTAATGACTACCATTATAAAATGAATTGACCTACAAAGCAGAAACCTAAATTCAAGTGTGATTTTTCAGATAAGTTGCAAATTTTCCAATTTACAGTTAACTAGGATCTCTACTATAAAGGTCCTGTGTGCAAATTACTTTATGTCTTAGGAAATGAAATGTTTTACTTATTTAATTTTTTCAAATCAAAAAATATTTAGTTAGTGCTATGATAGGAAAAGCATTGTTCTAGGTCCTTTGCAACCCCCAAAATAGAAATAATTATTGCTTACTTTCCATGAATTCTCAGTGGAAGTGTCAAAATTATTTTTAAGAAGTTAATAGGTGCATAATTGAGTGAGCTGTATGTTTCTAATCATGGTCCATTGTAGTTTCATCATTCTCTTAAAAAATATCCAAATATCTCAAGACATTTAATGACTGAATACAAAAGACATTTAATGACTGAATACAAATAGAAAATTCTCAATGCATACTTTGTGACCCTTTTAAAATACTTCATTTCAAAATCCAGTGCCATAATTTTCCTCCTCATGTAACACCTCTTAAATTCCTCACTTCCCAACACTGTTTCATTGACAAATCAATTTTATCATGAATGTTGGAGATGATGTTCATATGTTGTGTCAGTGGCAGTGCCCCGTTTGGTAATCAAGCTAAAAAATCATTGAACTGATGACGTTACTCATTATCTTATTATGACTAGTTACCAGCAACTGAAAAAATTAAGTATTACAGTTGATTAAAACTGAATCCTTCACATATTGGAAAGTAGCACATTTTTGTGAAACTAAATCTTTTTATATTCTGGATTGATTAACTTTTACTGTTCCCTTTAACTTCAAATTCTATATTCCTTTTCCTTGAGCCACAATCTCATACTTTATGCTTGAATAGATTGAAATTCCAACTATAATTAGTGTTATTACATCAGTGTTACTTAAGTGTAATATACCTAAATTTTCATTCTTGTTCTGTTTATACTATTCATTATTATTCTTCATAATGAAACATTTGTACCTCCCATTAGAAAAGTTAGAATGTATTTTTTTTTGTTCTATAGATATTGATCTCGGTCATGTGATTTGTACTTGACCCATAGATTGTGAGAATTAATGGTTCATATTCTGGTTTTGATAGTAATCTATATCATGTTTTTATTTTTAAATTATCTGTGACTCTTGGCATACTGTTCTGTAATTCCCATGTGACCATTTGGTGTTGTATGTCAAGTGTCTCTCTCCACTTGTCTATATGCTGAGAGAAGTTAGGGCTCTTCTGGGCTTATCTCCCCAAATCAACCAACCACACAATTAAAATTATCAGTTAAAGTAGGCAGAGATTTTACCTGGAAATATAGGTTAATAAAGCAACAAATGAAGCAGGTTCAGAAAATATTTGAACACATATTCCATTTTGAAATTCATGTCACAATATTGAGTAATGGGACAGTTACTTTGTAAATAAGAACATAATGGTACATAGACATTTTAGCAGGCAGAGATCTATTCCATTCTTCGAATAATCCTAGCCAGTTTTTTCTTGTCTAAACGGTTGCTCTTTAGAACCAAGACGATAGATTCCATATGTTCAGTGAAGGCAGACAAATATGGCAGGTAAAGGATTTTCACATTGGTTGGCATGTTGTGAGCCCCCCTGGGAATCATGCAGATGTGAAATTATTGATGCAATGTGTTGAAATTGTTATTACTGTGAAAAACAGAAAAGCATCTTCATACATAAAACAGTCTTAGAAACTCTTTACAGAGAAAACATTTTATGAATGCCTGAAAAGCATAGGAATGGAATGTGAGGATTGAAAATCTAATTTTGACTTTGTAAATTTTATTTGTCACAGCTTTCCAAAGTGCATGTAATTGTCTGTGTGACTAAATTAGTATTAGCTCTTCTTCACACTTAAAATGAATTCACTAACTGTCTGGTAAGTGCAAACATAGAAATTATTAGATTAGTACCATAAACAATAAAAGATTGAGTTATACAAAGTAAATAAAGTCCCAAAGAGTTAATGACCCAGTGAGAGAGGCAAGTACATATTGATTTCTTAAGAGGTAATTCTTAAGGCCAGAGTGAAAAGGTAGCCCATTTTATATTTAATTTATGCAAAAATAAAACACACTTATAATTGTGCATATAAGGAAGGATAGATAGAAAAATGAAATTTGAATTAGGATTAGGAAAATTAAAATAATAAAAAATTTTATGAGTAATGTTTTATTCTCAAGTGATTTATTCCTTGTAATCTCATAATAAATTAAAAGTGATTTAAAAGTGATTTGGTAATGAAAATATATTTAATTCATGTGAGTGTACATATATGCATTATTCTTTAAAACTAATCAGGGCATCTGTTAGTGGAGTGTGAAATCATGTAGTAGCTGTTCATTGATATTAAAAAACAATGATAAGAGTTGTTTTTTATATACAGCTTTTTTAATATACAGTTTTTATATACAGTTTTTTATATACAGTTGTTTCTATATACAGCGTAATAATTTCATGAGATTTTTGAAATGCATGCTTATGTCTATAGGTGAGTCCTTATAGTTATGTTCAAAATTAGTACTCTGTATGTATACCATATATTATGTATACTATATATTTATGACCTATTTTTATACTAAAATAAATCATATGATTTTGGTAATACAGAATACTTTGATGAAGTCATCTCAGTAGTGAAGTTCACTGTCTTTGTAGTTTTTTATTGCTATGCTTCAGCACTATGGACTAATATTATTATTTGGAGTATGGATACGCACCTTGTCATATGCTCAATTTGAGTACATGATGAGGTTTTCGATTGAGCCATTATTATCTAAAGATGTGCTATCAGCTTGTTTTCTTATTTTTCTTCAGTCTTCTGGAAATGGTTTGTCTTATTGTTATAATAGTTTTATACATATACAATGAAAAAAACAGAAAACATCAAGAGTAAACTGAAGATTTACCAAAGTGGACAAATGAGAACGGCCGTATCAGACATCTTGTCTCTCATTCTAAATTTTGTCCCTCCTGTTGTCATTGTGCACTAATTCATTCGATACAACTTTTGTAATCCTCAGACCACATGAACTGAGTCAACTCTAATTTTATTTCACATGAGAAAAGATCAGAAAAAGTTTCCATTTACCAAATACCCTTGAAATTTTTAAGGGCAAATTTTACTAGGCATTTTAGCTGTTTTCAAAGAGTGGTAAAATGTTTACATTAGATAATATTTGTAATATTTGATTGGAATAACAGGACTTCACCCAACTGAAGTTCCATTTCCTAGGAATTCACACAGCTTTACACGTGCATCCCTCTGCAGTGTTATCTTGTGGATTTTCCTAAGAGGAGAGAGACAGCCAGAGAAACCATGCAGAGTTCTGAAGTGAAGCTGAGTCTTCTCTCCTCTAACTCAGAGGCAGAGGCCTCATCACAGGATGGAAGCTGCATCAGAGACTTCTATAATCTCTCAGGACAGAGGTGAGGCTCTAACCCTGGGTCCACAGCCTGGTAGCCTCTCATAAGCACTATTACTGAATATTCACAATTATAGTGCATATTTACACTGATTTGTACTCCAGGAAGCCTCCAATTAGCCTTTCTTTCCCCCTGAAGATTTTAAGTCATGAACACAAAACCACTCAGGAAGAAAAACTAGAAAATTGTATAATCAAAAATATATTGTACTTTTTTATGACATCAGAATATTTGAATATTTTTTAGCCTCAAAGGAAATTCACACATAATTTAATATGGATATGATTTGAATGCTATCTCACATTTAAGACTGACAATGAAAATCACTGTATTCTAAGGCAAATACTTTTCTATTTTGTGGTCCCTATGATAGAAATGTAATATATCTGAAAGTAGTTTAAGATTTGTATTCAATCTCATTAGACTAGTGTTCTAATTAGTAGTCTGAAGAAATAATCGTGCAAGAACTATTAAGCAAAATATCAGTCTCAAATATCAAATATTCATTCAATTGTTGACATAAATTTCTAATTCTTCTTGTATTTTATTGTTAAGAAAACCTAATGCTTATGAGCAAAAATCTGTCTGAAGACCTACTTTTTAAGATCTGCTTCTAATAACTTTATCAGTCTGGGCCTTTTTTATTCACCTGCAAATTTTTTCAAAAATTAAACCTAATATTTAAAATTTTAATATAGTTATTTCAAGGACATAAACCTTTGTTTATTCTGAGTTATTCAACTCCATCTTCCTTTTGTATTATGAGAATCTTACTATAAATCACACAAAAATTTGTGTCTTGCATTTTAATGTTGACATTGTAATAGAATGAACACTTATGTACATTTTACTTTACGAGCAAGTAGCTAAAGAAATTTCAGTTCTTTTAAGTAATATGTGAACTGCTGGTCATGACTGAACATGTCTGCAATCCCAGCACTAGGGTGCCTCAGGCAGGAGGATCACTGTGAGTCTGAGACCAGCCTGGGCTACGAGATGAGTTTAAGGCCAGCCTGAACTCTATAGCAAAACCTATCTCAGAAAGACGAAAAATATATATTATTATGGCAACTTATCTTTGGATAGTTCATATTTTACAATAAATTGTGACTATATATATATATATACACACACACATAATAAAATTTACAATCACAATCATTTTTAAATATAGGGTTCAGTAGTATTAGGTATATTCTGCATCGCTTTGCAGCCAATTACCAGATCTTTATCACTGTAAAATATTGAACTCTGTATCTATTAGTCAACTCACAGCTTCTCCTTTTCTTTCTAGTCTGAGCAGCCAGCATTCTACTTTCTGTGTCTTTGAGTTCAATAATACTTATCTTCACAGTCTTGTTTTACTTTACAATACTGTCCTTAAATTCATCACATTATATCACATGTCAAAATCACCTTCACGTTAAGGTCAAATAACGTTCCATTAACTCTACATGCCACAATTTTTAAATCTATTCATTTGCTAAGTGACATTTTGATTGCTTTCACCTTTTGGATCTTGTGAGTTGTGCTGCTTTGAGTACTGGCATACAGATCTTTGAGATTCTTCTGTCGACACTGTGGGATAGTCAAACATTGAATTATCCTCCATTTCATTGATACTCGCATCTTTCTGATAGACTGTAGTCTTCATAAGTTAAGCTGGACTTATTCCTACTTAAAGCTATGAAACTTTTTAATGACTATTATAAGTATGCACAATTAAATCAGCAATAAATAATTTAATCATTAATCTATTCCTATGAAAATAAAAAGGGATAGAGAGTGAAAAAATATGGGATTTTGATAGAATGGGAGAAAAAGTCTGTCATGGTAGGTAATATTTAAGCAGGGCCTATATGAAATTTCATAGCTATAATGGTAATGAGTCTTTAGAGATGAATTGCAAATGAATGTCTCAATGGTTTACTATTTCTTTTCTTTTTCTTTTTTGATTTACTATTTTTTATAAATGTATTTTCTTTAACACTATCTCTTACTAATGTGAAACAGTTTTGAATACTATTCAAGATTTAGAATTTAACAAAATTCTACAAAATTTGGGTTGTTTTTCATGATTTTTTGATATGTTAAATATGTATTTGACAAGTACTAATATATTTTTTAAAAAATCAGCAGCTCCATAATTTTACATGTCAGTGATAATTTCAGGCAC
Source organism: Dolichotis patagonum (assembly GCA_004027295.1). Classification (NCBI taxonomy): domain Eukaryota; kingdom Metazoa; phylum Chordata; class Mammalia; order Rodentia; family Caviidae; genus Dolichotis; species Dolichotis patagonum. Next base: position 13,651 of record PVJX010025310.1, on the reverse strand, counting down.
CACATTACATTTCTTTGAGATACAACTAAACTTAATATTTATAAAGTTTTTATAAAGTTTACCCTTTACTGAAACGTCAATATAATTTTGTAGATGTATAATATTCAGAAGTTAATGTAAAAATGAGCTGAGCAGCTATAAGCATTTAATATTGCTTCACTCCTTAAATGTGGTCTCTCTCTGTCTCTGTATGATAATTGTATGGTGTCCCATTATTAATAACTCCTCACACTAAAATGCAACTTATTTTAAATATTTGTCCTACTTGTCCTAATAACAGGAAAAAAATGTAAAGCTTGGACATCAAAAAGTATATTTTGTGCATTAGTACTTTCCTCTTTGAAGTAGCTTCTAAAATATTTCCATGTATTGACTAGTATATTATTCATAGATTCTAAATATATAATGTAACATTATCAAAAGTAAATTTATATACATATATATATGCAGAGATAAATTTTGAGCAGAAGAAATTGGACAATTTTTGTAAAATTATGTGCATTTCAACTGGAAGTTTGAACCTGGCACATCAATACAGAACAAATTTCAAGTGGTACAAGAGGCTTTGTAGTTTTAAAATATAAACTCTAATGTTGTTAGTTAAAATTGTATTTGTTCTATCAGCTTATGCTTTGTGGTTTTACATATGGCTGGTGGTTATGATTACTTATGTGTGGGTCATAAAAACACAGTGTGTTTTCCAAGCAGCCAAATTGCCTGTCAGCTGCTAAAGGGCCAGAATTAATGAGAGACTCACTTTACAGTCTGAAGAGTGGCAGCTGGGGTCTGTTTTAACAAGTCCCAGGAAACATGAGGAAGGGAGTTCTTTGTGGCCAGCCTTAACAGCCCACCTCATCTCTAAAATGCTCCCCCATTTAGGTGAACAGTCAGGTAGCTAAAACCAAGGACATAGCAACAGTGCTGCCAGTGACTGCCATGTTTTCCTCCTGGTACATGGCTGAGTCACATTTCTCAGCCTACTAGGTGCCCATATGTGACCGTGAAAATTAATTCTTACCAGGAAATGTGCACTCTTCTCTGTTCTTCCTGGTCCATCTTGGTTGGTTGTAGTCATGTTTTCTGTTTTATTCCTAATTCATATCTGGGAACAGAAATAACTCAGAAAATCTGATAGAAGATAAAACAGTAAGATGAAAGGATTTTGGAATTGTCATATGAACCACCTGCCTGTGTACTAGGTAAATTAGAAAAATTCTATGGTGTTGTCCCTGACATTTTTAGATTTTGTATTAGCTAAAGCTGGATGGTTATCAAAAATTATGCGCCAACTTAACATAAGAACTGACAATGGGCAAGCACGAGGTCGTGAGTTTAGATCCCCAGCACCAAAAAAAAAAAAAAAAACCCTGACAATGTAAAAATTATCTAATAATTCAACCCAATATCCTCAAGGAATGAGGAAAAATATCTCTGAGAGTATAAGAAAATTGTAAACCATCTTTTCTATTATAATTTGAAAGGAAGAAAAAATTTTACTACCATTTCACATATACCTTACATAGAATATGACACTTAAACAAATTTATGTTTAGGGAGGGATGAAATTTAGAAACAATTTTGATACTGATGCATGATTAAAAACATTTTAGATATGTCAGATCAAAGGCCAGCTTTATGTATAAAGTCTAAATAGTTTAACTTGTGAAAATTAGAGGGGTATAGCATTCTGACATTATGCCAGTTCAAGGAGTTTGTAAGAACAAAGCAGAAGTACATTTTATAAATTCTATTTATCAAAATTGGCAAAAAATTATAGCAGTATGTTTGAATCTGCAATGACCTTGTAATTTGGTTTTATCAATGAAATGCAGTAAAAGTGTCACTGTATAAATTCTGATCCTTGGCTTTGAGATGCTTTGCAGTTTTTCCTCTTGCCTTTTAGAACTGTCATGAGTACAAACGTATTCTAATTTCCTATCTTTCCCTGAGGACGACAGATCATGTAGAGAAAGTGACTCAGCCTTGCTGGCACCCCGGCCACCCCAGCAGTGTTTCTGTATGACAGAAATGTCACAAATGAGCAAAGCACAATTGTCGAGTCACAAAAACAAACAAAAAATAATTAACACTTCAAAGAACTAATGTTAGGCAATTAATTTCAAGATTTATTACTTTATAACACATAACCAATATAAATATTATTACAGAAGGCAAATATTACATCAGTAAAAAATGCAAGGAATTAACATCTTAAAGTTGCTTTTAAATAAAATTTAAAAGTTTGAAGAACTAATAAAAATCATATTATAAAGAATTGAAATAAATATGGTTTTTCATATTTCCCTAAGAAAACTCCTCTAAAGTGTTACACTGCTTACCACAAATATGGTAGTTTGAGTTATGGATTGTATCTAATTTTACATTCTCCAGACACAATGGTACACACGTCCTCATCCTCACCATAAATTCATTATAGCCAACATGTACTTCTCAGGCCTATGACTTTGGCCATATACTCAGTACTCCCTTTGACCAATAGAATGTTAACAGGACTAAAGTGTGTAGAGACTTAAAACTGGCTTGTGTGATTAGACTTCGCTTCTTGTGTGTCTGCACTCGTATGAGAAAAAAAAATCTTATTTCCAAGCTGAGCCTTAATATGAGTCATTTGTAGACGCTTTGTAGAATATCCACACATCAGTATCATGAGCAGATCTATGAGACACTCCTAGATCACATGCAAGCCAAAAATGTAAGTACAAATATAAGTTACTAACTTTGGAGATGTTTATTATTGAATAACATAGTAATGGCAAGCAATTGATACAAAGTCCAAGAATTACATCAAAATTCCAACAATGAATTCTGACAAAAAATTGTAAGATTTTGAGAAAAAAAATCAGTATACCATGTGGCATTTTTATTGTACTGTGCTTGCTTTTTTTATATAGTCAATTTGCTGAATAATCTGATTTAAAGCAATTATATTTTATGACAGCAGCCTTTAAAACTGCATACTCTCCTTTTTACAAAAATCCATTTTAATGTCATTAAAGCAAAAATATTTCTAACATAAAACTTTAAGTTAATTCTTATACAAATAGTACATATAATATTCTCCATATTTACTTATAAAAAATTGTGGGTTAGGGGAGAACCAGGAAACCAAGACCTCATGAGCCACTAGAAGTTGTGCCAGCCAGAGGAGAACCAGGAAGCCACCCCCACCCCTCACCGTAAGTCAGTAGCATTCCTGCTTGGGGAGAGCTCAAGCCCTGTCAAAAGCCACCTGGCATGCAGGACAGGAGAGAAGAAGCCCCCTCCACCCCCTGCAAGGAACAGGCTGATTGGAGGAACACAGACTGAGAAGATAACAACTGAAGCAAAGAAACAATTTAATGCTTGTACTGCTTCATTAACTTTGCAGTCCTAAAGCCCATGGTCTGAGCAGCTATTTAGAGCATAAAAGGAGGCATTTTGGTAGCCATTGTTAGTGTTCTATTATCTTATTTTGAAGTCTAGTATCATTTTCATTGTTTTGTTTTGTTTTATTTTATTCCATTTTGTTTGTTTCACTTATGCCCTTTGCCTTTTTATCTCAAAAATTTTCTTGATACTCTTTCACTCTTCATATATTTTGCATATTCTTGTAAATAATTACAAATTCATCCTTTGATTTTATTATGTCTGATGGTATGGGCAGCTATTTTGAAGATAACAAGATATGTTATAGTAGCCATTATTGATCTCCTATTATCTTGTTTGGAAGTCATGTATCACTTTCATTGTTTTGTTTTGATGGGTTTTATTATGTCTTATTTTGTTTTAATATGTCTGATGGTATGGGCAACTATTGTGAAGATAACAAGAGGCACTGCTGTAGCCATTGTTGATTTCCTGTAATACTGTCTAAAAGTCTTGTTTTGCATTCACTGTTTTGTTTTGATTGCCTTTATTCTGTTGTACTTTTTTGGTTTTATTCTCTTTAAAAAAAAGAGTTAAAAATTTGTGCATAAGTTTTCAATTTGTTTTTAAACTTTTTCTCTAATTTATATTAGAGAAAATGCTAACTTTATAAATAACAGTAATCATCCCCATACTGCATATATTGAAAGAATGCATAGTGGATTCTCTTATAATGAACATTTCCAAATCAGTAATTTGCAAATTGTACTCTGTGAACAGATGACATGAAGATCACTTTGATTTCAGAGCTGCATCCCAAATCTACTAAATCAGCATCTCTGAGGACCACATGTGGCATTTGCATATTTAGTGAATTTCAGAGACATTGACCTAAATATTTTTTAACAGTTTACTTATGTCCTTTGCCTTTTTATATCAAACATTTTCTTGATACTCTTCCACTTTTCATATATTTTGCATATTCTCGTAAATAATTACAAATTCATCCTTTGATTCACTGCCAAGCCCAGCCTCACAGAGAGATATATGAGCATGTCCTCCTATCATTAAGTATCAATATTTAAGAAGATGACTCTAGAGTGATAATCATTTTATACTCCAATTCACTCAATGGTACAGATATAATAGATACCATTTTAGTACTTTAATTGGAATTTTTTGAGATAAATTTGGTTTTACATAGAATGGTAAAAATAATACATAGAGATCCCATATACTCTTTTTTCAATTACCCACAATGATAGCACTTATTTAAATCTATAGGTAATTTCACAACTAAAATACTGACTTTAATGGAACATATAAATCTTGTATTTTCCATGTCCTCATGTGTGTTCAGATATGTGTGAATGTATGTATTTATTTCTTTACAGCTGTATCACAAGTGTAGGTTTATGTATGCACCACTACAATAAAAATTCTGAAAAGTTTCACGACCACAGGAAACTTTTCAGTTAATCAAGTTGTCCTTTTAAGAATACGGTTAATTCTCTGGTATCCTTGTCACCTCCATAAAGCCTAAGAATGTGTTCTTAATTTCAAATATTTTTCAATTGAAATGGATAGTAATATATGGTTGACAATTAGCATTAATTGCTTCACTCAACACAATTCACTGTGGCATTACTCTGTACGTATATCTGTTCACTGTTGAGTCTAATCCAATGTGTTAATCATTTATCAATTAAATTATTTTTATTCAGAGCTTTTTAAGCTGTTTCGAATTTTTTGACCATTATAGTAAAACTATCAATGTTTCTATATAAAGTTTTATATGAAGATAATTTTTCATTTCTCTAGGATAAATGCACAAGTTTACCATTGCTAAGAAAAATTATAATTGAGCATTTACTTTTGAAGACATCTTCAAACTGCTTTTCTAAATTATGTATGCATTTTACATCACATCAGTGATGCATGAAGAATTCAGTGTCTTTGTCTCTTAACCATCATTATGCTGTATATTGATTTTAAAGGAATGGGACAATCTGATAGATATGTAAAGATATCTTATTGTAGCTCTAATTTTTATATTGAATGTACTATAATGTATATATTTAACATTGTGCATCCTTTTGAGTGAAGTGGTTGTTTATAGATTTTGCCTGTTTTATAACTGAATCATTTTTAACTGAGTTTTGCAAGTCTATTATATAGTCTATGTACTAGTCCTTATTCAGATAGGCAGTTTGTAAACATTTTGTATTTATTATTTCTAAGGTAAGGATTATAAAATGTCTTATGTAGCACTCCAATAATATTTGCAAGAATACTATAACTTAATTTTAATTTTAAATCAAATCTGTGACAAGGAAAAAAAATGGAAAGAAAAAATAGAAAAAGAATGGCAAAAATACAGATATTAAATGACCTAAATGGAAACAATTAGATTTTCTTTTAATGCTCAGTGATCTTTTTGAGTTTGCCTATAGAAACCAGAATTTAACATCTTTATAAAGATGAGATCAATAATACATGAAATGCAAAGAGTGATGATTAGATATGTTCCTTCTCTGCGTTCCCACTGTTCTTTTGTAATTGTTTAGGAGGTGAGGAGCCAGAAATAATCAGGCAACTTTGATTTTGACATAGAATACACAGAATTTGGGGGAAAATATTTTATTAGGTTTTTTGTAACACAAAGTTCTATGTCAAAATAAATGTCAATTAATAGGAAAGATTTACCCTTAATTATAGTCTTTATGATTTTCTAATATACTTTAGGAAATATTTTTCCAATTTGAAAAAAAATTTGTATCTTATTATATCAAAGGATTTTTATAATGTACCAGAGATTTTTCTGTGAAAGTAGTATTAAATTTGGTTAATTTTATATTAGGTGTTGTCTAAAACTTACAAAAGCTGATGAGTATTTAGTAGTTTATATGTAATACAGCCCAAACAAACATTCCATTTTTGGGAATCTGCAATTTAACATTAAATGACATGATTTTAGTACAGTTAAAAAAAAGAAACATGTTAGAAAGTTTTAGATCCCTCTGTATAAACATCACAATACAAAAAGAAAAAGAAAAAAATAAAAGGCCCAAAATATATTAAGCATTTAAAGCATGCACAAAATTTGCAAAATAAAGCATATTTTATTACATGAAGAAAATACCTGTTATCAAAAATTTATGAATAAAACTTAGGAAATCAACAATTTTATTATATTTATGATCAAGGATAGTGTAGTGAGAAAATAGATGTGAGTCCCAGCTTTGTGATTTGGGGCAATCTTCTTAATCTCTCCATGGATGAATTTCTCATCTATAACACAGTATAACACAAATTCAATAAGTGTGAGATTTCATTATTTTTGATAATAATTAATGTAAGTTAAAAAGAAGACAAGGATAGATAATCAGAGGTGAGCTTTTTTTATGAGATAGAATATGATCAGGACCTTGAGGAATAAATTAAGATGGAATGCAAATAAAGCAGTCACGGAAACCTATAAAGTACAAATGACTGCTAAGTACCTGAAAAAATAGTCAACATCACTGAGAATTGGAGAAACATAAATTAAAAGAACACAGAAATTCCATCTTGTTCCAGAAAGAATAGTAGTTATCATGAGATCAAATAATATCAGTGCTGGGGCGTGGGAGGCAGTGTTTTTTTGTCAGTGTAGGTACCTGAGAAAGTACCTTGAATGATTGAAAAGTAAGGATGTCTTGGGAAAAATTAAGAAGTAAGTAGTTCTGGGTGTTGATTTGTGAAGAGGAAGATAAACATGCCATCTATTTTAAGATGAGTGCACATGGGTAAATCCCCACAGGCTCCTGGTTGTTTGGTATTTCGTTCCTACTGGTAGATGGGCTTTCATTAGTGTTGTGAGGAGGTAGTGAACACGCTTGAATTGCTAAGGTCATAACTTTTGATATATTTATAAAGTTAACATCTATATATGTTATAAACTATTGTTCTGAACATGTCCAGTACAGCTTTATAAATAGATTCAAGCTTAAAAAAGAAAGAAAGAAAGAAAGAAAGAAAGAAAGAAAGAAAGAAAGAAAGAAAAGTGAAAAGAAAAGAAAATTCCTGGGAATGCCACTGGGAAAAAGAAATCTACATCACTGGTGGAAAAACTTGTACATCCACTATGGAAATCAGTATGGAGATCCCCCAAAACCTAAAACCAGAAATTCCATTTGACCCAACTATTCCTCTCTACATATCCTGTAGAAAGAGTTAAAAACATTGTATTGCCATGATACATTTATAGTAATATAATTCACAATGGCTAATTCTTGGAAGTAACTATAAAAAAGTTAATGAAAACATGTATTATTTATACACAATGGAATATTACTCTTTCATAAATAGAGATAAACAAACAATACGTAGGGAAATTAGTGCACATTGAGACCGTAATGTTAAATAAAATAAATCAGACACACAAGATTAAATGTTGCATGGTTTCTTATATAAGAAATCCAAAATAGAGATAAAGTGCAAAGTAAAAGGTAATAGAAAGTAGATATCTGTTTCTAATGGGAAGAAGATCAAGACATCGAAGTGGGGGCAAAAGAATAGAAATGTATTATTTATACATGCCAACACCTCCTGAAGGAATGTAATAATTATGCAATGCAATCACAGTCTAAAAAAAATTAAACACTGGAAAAATATGTAAAAAGTGAGCTGTGTCTTTACAGTTTTGCATAAGAATTAGATCAGGGAGAGAATTGATGGAGATATTTTAGATGTAGAAGAAGAAAGCAAAGTCATGTAAGATACATGCATTAAGAATCTCTAATGCAGGCTATGTACTTAGCAGTCACGTTTGTTCTGAACATTGTTACTTAGATAAATGCAATGCTTTGGCAATAATGTCACCAATGGACTGAGAGACAGCAGTTTTAAAAAAACAGCAAACTTTCTGTGATGTCCCAGGTCAAGAGACGAATGATGTTGGGGGAAGAACACAAACTTACTCTCTAAGAGAAAGTTTTTGCCAAATGATTTGATGGTCTTAAGATCCAATCAAGCTCAAAATCCATAAGCTCAAAAAGTTGCCTACTTGATTAAATGCACTTTTTATCTCCATATTGAGCACTTTAGCTGACAGGAGCCAGGACTTTAAATAGCAAAGTTAGCTCTACAGGATGAACTATATTTCTAGAAAATAGAATTTCTTGTAGAAAGAAAAGTTGGGAGTCAGACTAGAGTCTGTAAGATCATACCATTACAGTGTAAGAATTTTAACAGGAAATGGAAAGGAAAATCCTCTGAAATATATTTATCAGCAAATGACCTGATCGGCCATGATCCATCACAGGCAGATCATGCTCTATAAATCAGTATATCCTAGGAAGCAACTTTAAATGTATTTGAGATTACAGACACTTTTTATTAAAGTTGCCTTATAACTCAGGGAAAGAAAATATAATGCCCAAAATGTTGCACCTTTTAAGTCTTCATAGGTTATCTTACTTAAAACAGAAAACTTTCTTATTTCAGGCTCCTTTCTAAACAGCTTAAACTACTAAAGTTTAAAAGCAGAGCTGACAGTTTTTAAACACCCTTCTTAAGGTTGTTTGCCATTTTTAGAGCACTGAATGTTTCCTATCACAAACTTGATCAGTTCATGGCAGCTCAAGTGATAGCCTTCTCAGCTACCAGACAGATAGTGTAATATACCCGTCCAAGACAAGGGAGTCAATGAGAACCACAGTTCAAAGCACACTGAAAATGTACAGAGGGCTCTTACTTTAATTCCAGGATAATGCGTTTGTTTTTATAGAGTCATCAACTTGAAAGCCTTTGTCTTCAGGCGAAGCGCATAGAAAATGATTCCAGTTTTCAAAGAAATACTCTGGTGAAGCCACATTTCCTAATGGCCAACCTTGCTTGACCTCAGTGTTTTGAACGGCCTTAAATGTGAATCTCAAGTACATCATTTTCAATTGTATTAATTAGTTTTACATATTTAAGCAGTAGATGCAAATTTATGTAAATTGATGTTCCTTTCTATATAAATATGTGTGTCCTAGATTCCTTGAAAGGAATACTGTTTCAAGGTTGTGTTTTTGTTTTTGTTTTTAGTTTCAGAGGAACTGTCATTTTGCTTTTTCAGTAATATTGAGGGGGAAATCACCTTTAGTACTTTTAAATAATCCCATATTGACTAATTCTAGGCCCTTTAGTAATTTTCACTTGAAGCATCTTTCAGTATATTTTTTCTCAGTTAGGCTATAATTTGATGCTCTCTTTTTATTAACTGACTTTGCTCATCTTTCTTGCCAGATTTCCAACAAGCCAGAAGATGATATTAGAAAGTTCAGCTAAGATCAGAGAGAGCAAAGCACTTGTATTTCCTTATTATCAGGGAGCTTTAGGGTTCTTTCAAAATTTTTTTCTGAGAGTCAATCTTTATTGGTGTATTAAACAAAATCTCTTCTTGCTTATTAAACAAAATCTTTTCAAGTAAGTAAGACAAAATGAGTTCAACAGAAATATACAAATAAGTCCTTTACTAAGCAAATCCCAATTTGTATCTCTGTGGTATCTACTGCAGTAAAGTATCACTCATGCCCTGGTAATGCTCTGCTGTGTTGTTAATGACAGTCCCGGTCTCTGTTGATTGGTTTCATCCTTTTCTATGCTATATTCTTGGCAGCCTTTGGGCAGATATTTTGTTAAATGGTGACTTAGGTTCTAACTACAAAGAGTTTTAATCTTTTTGCAATTAATATTTTTCATATGGTTACAGCCCTACAATATTTTCCATTGCAGGTTTCCAGAAAAGAATCACACTTGCCTAAAATAATGTCTGTTCAGCCATTGTTTCAGCATTGCTCTAACAGTGGGAGTTTATTCTTTTAGTTTTCTGCTACTTCATTCAAAACATTATATCATAATTGAAAATAAGCAAAGAAAGGCATAAACTTATCATGTTAAACTAGTGCACTGTTAGAAGCATATGCAAGGATGAACTCTCCAGAAGGTATCTGGAGAACTTTTTTACTTTTGCTAGTTCACTAGCACAACAAAACCCACACGCTCTGGCACTGCATGTTATTTTTTACATTACAACCCCTTAGATAATACCATCCCGAAGTTCATGTTTTCAATGTCTAGTAGATGGCACTAAAGGTATTTTTTTATAATTTAACAACTCTATTTTAACATACATGTATAAAAATATATTTCTTCTGATAGCAATATTAACCTCAGTTCTCCAAATCTTTTAAAATCAGGTATTATATTTCTCATTCTAATTAAGAAGTTCATAAACATATTTAAAATATACCCACTTTACATTTTATATTCATATTTAGTACCTTGTTAACTACTTTTTTATATACTAAATTAATTTTTAAATGCCCCATATTATATATTTTTAAATGTTTCATTAGTATACAAATGCATTTTTCTTTTAAAGAAATTGAAATATTCTGCACAGTTCCTATCTAATCCTAAATTTCTCCTCCCCTCTTCTGTATACTTGACTTACTACACCAGATCATATGCCGGATGAATTTCTTGCTAAAATTTTGCCGTTTATCCACTGTAAAATTTTCCATTCATTAACATATATGAATGCATTATGTGCTGATATTAACTTAAATAGTGGTAAGCTGTAAGGAATAGATTGTTTATATACTTTGAAGATCTTTCTACTTATTTCACATTCATCACTTTGCAGAAGAATATGTCATAATTTGTCTAACCATTCAACTAAAAAGAGACATTTAAGCTTTTATCAGTGATTCCTAATTATAAACAATGCTAGAATGAACACTCTCTTAAATACTTTCTCACCTATATGCTTCAGGACATAATGAAGAATTGCAATTTTATGAGAATTTGAAATTTCAAATAAGAAAATATATTTTGCAAGTAGTTTTCCAAGAGATTCATATTTTTACATTCTCATGAATACTTCACTGAGAAACACTGACAATAAAAATATATTAATGTCCCAAAAACTTTGTCTTGGTTACTTTTCATTCATTGCTGGGACCCATCCCTCAAAATTAAGGAAGGAATGATTTCTTTAGGTCACAGCTTGTGGAGGTTTCAGTCCATAATCAGCTGATTGCAAGGCAAGGAGGTATAGCACAGGGGCAGCATTTCAAGACGGTAGAAGACTGAAAGAGCAGCAAGAGCAAAAAGAGAAAGTTATATTGTAAGCAGACTACTCTGCCCCTATGGCAGGTGTAGTGCTCTCATCATCTCCCTGACTGACCACCTGGTGCACAGGATGAGGTGTTCACGAAGTGAGGACCCTGGCCCCATGCTGAATCACTTAAACTTCTAAACTTCTCGAATTGACACGATGAGCATCCTAGAGTGATAATGGCATGTCCTCTATACCCCAGACTGTGGAATTGCTGAGTTACTGAGTTAAACTGGTAGACTTCTCAAGTTGACAAAATGTATCAACCATTACAATTCACCCTTTGTCAACTTAACTTGGCAACCATACTATTTTTTTAAACTGGTATCTGAAGCTTGGCTGTCAATTGTAAAGAACCAGTATTAAGTCTATGATCATTATATTACATTAGAACCATAATAGCTCACCTCTGGTCCCCCGAAGACTCAGGCCCATCCCTTTATGCACATCCTTTTAGTAAATCTCTAAGAAGTGCCGAAGACCTAACACTTTCAGTACTGCCAAAAAGTCCAACTCCCAAGTCACTTTCAAGATGTAAAGGAAACTCTTAGCTGCAAATCCCTGTAGAAATGAAAACAAAGTTAACCCTTCCAATACTCAATGACACAAGATAAATATTTTCATTCCAAAAGTTACAAACTGGAGGATACAGAGGATTAGGACCAAAGCAAGTGCAAAATCCAGCAGGGTGCACATTAAATCTTGCGGTACCTTGTGCAGCATCTAAGGCAATCTGTGACAAGTTGTCAACTCCAGAAAGCTTGCATGGCCCCACCCCCATGGTGCTTCTGGTGGCTGTAGTTCCTTGGCTTCTCTCTTAGGCCCATTCTGCTCCTTCCATGCATGTTTCCTCAGAGGGTCCAAGTTGCTGGATTTTCCAAACTTCTGGGATCTCCACTGCACCTTTGGCTTCACCCTCATAGCTTCACACCCTGCCCTCTCAAGGGCACTCTGCCTTGCTTCCCAGGCCTTCTGAAATTGAGATGAAATTCTTTTTAACCCCATAACTCTTGCATTGTGCATATACCTAAAACCGGCACTATGTGGATGATGGCAAGGTCTGCTTCCACCTGGAGCAGTAGCTTAGTTTTCTTCTTTCTTGGTTGTAAGAATTGAGTGCCTGAGTTGCTGGACACGATGAATCCACGGCATAAATTCTCTGTGCGGCTGCTTTTCTGGAACATGGGGCAGTAGCTAGCACTATTTTGGAATGTGACACTGCGGCTTTCTCTTCAGAGCAAAGTCCTTCACTCTTGCAGTTGTGAGGCTGCAAAGGGTGGTGATTTGCTGCTTTTCGTGATGCCCTCGGGCCATCTTTTATATTCTCCTTTTCCTTATCAGCAGTCTAGATGTCCTCAATACTATCTTTGTAGTCCACAACTTTACCAGAGCTTCTTTTCTGGCAATACTCACATTTTAAATCATCCTACTCGCTCTGTGCTCTTGATTCTCAACATAGATCTGGCTAAGAACCCCCACAATAGCCATGCCACAGCATCCACATTCAACTGCCTTGAAATATCTTCTGCTACATTAGTTAGTCTGCTGCCCCTAATCTCAGTCTCAGACAAAGTCTCTGGACATGAAAAATACAGACAAGCTTTCTGACAAATCATAACATGCATCCGGACTGCAGTAGTCAATGCAGTCCTCCTTCCCAGCAGAAGCCTCCGGAGCCTGATCTTTACTGGCAGTGTTTCTATCAGCCTTCTGGTCTTCTGAGCTAGGGCCAGAATCTCCCAAACATAACAGTGTAAGGAATCCCAGTTTTACACTTTCAGACAATAACATCCTAACCTTCCCATGCCCTGCCCACAAACCATTCCCAAAGGTCCCTTAGCCACATAGCCAAGTACAATCACAGCAACGAACCCACTTCTCTGCTACCAAATTTTGTTTTGGTTAATTTTCTTTCGTTGCTGGAGCAAAATGCTCAACACCCAAAATTAAGGAAAGAAAGATTTATTTCACTCCTGGGGTCCATAATCAGCTGGCTCCAATGCAGGGTGATTTGGCACAAGGGCAACACTTCAAGGTGACCAAAGACAGCAAAAGTAGCAAGAGCAAAAGAAAGGGAAAGAGTAGACCTCTTTTCCTCTCTTGCATTGTAAGCAGGCCACCACCCACTGGGGCAAG
>PVJX010025309.1:0-27070 GCA_004027295.1 Dolichotis patagonum | reverse complement strand
GCATGTATATTTGCATGGGTAAGATGGATGACCATATTGCTGTTTTTGTCAGATTGTGGAGCAGAACTGTTAACAGTCTCACTGTTTGAATGTCTACTTTACATGTTTTAACTTTGTAAATTGAACAACTATTTCCAAGAAGTCAGTATGTAATTTGTCAAGCAATAATTTCTTAGGTTTTTTTGTTGTTGTTCTTTTCTTTTTTTCCTTGGAATACTGTATTGTTGCTACCCTTTATTCTGTTTTGTTTTGTTTTTTTTTCTCTTTAAATAAAATTATTTTAAAAAATTATTTTAAAAAAAGAGAGAATGTCCCATGTACTGCTGAGAAGATATTCTGATGTTGTTGGATAGAGCACTCTGTTTACGTCTATCAAGTCCATTTGTTCACAGGTGTGATTCAGTTCTGTTATTTCTTTGCTGATTTTCTGTGTTTGATCTGTCCCTTTGTGTCAATAGTGTGTTAAGCTCTCCTGTTATAATTGTGTTATTGCTTATTTGATTTTTCATTTCTGTTAACATTTGTTTCATATAGCTGTGTGCTCCCAAATTTCATGCATATATATTTAAGACTGTTATCGTTTCCTCTTGAAGTTTTCCCCTAACTAGTATGTAGTGACCTTCTTTATCTCTTTGGATTATTCTTTGTTTGAGTTCACATTGTCTGCAAACAGAATAGCTACCTGTGCTTTTTTTGGGTTTCTGTTTTCCATCCTTTGACTTTCAGTCTATGAGTTTCCTTTTGGGTTAGATGGGTTTCTTGTAGATAGCATATGGTTGGATGTTGTTTCTTGATCCATTTTGCCAGTGTGTTTCTTTTAATTGTTGAATTGAGGCCATTTACATTAATGGTTATAAGTGTTATACATTGGTTTGTTTTTGACATGTTATCTTTCTGCCGTTACTTCTTTACCTTTCTACTCTTTAATTTTCTGCCTTGCTTAGTGGTTTTTTCCTATGTCAATCTAGAATGTCTTTAAGTATTATTTGCAGGGTTGGTTTGATGATCATGAAATTCTTCAGCTGTTCTTTGTCATGGAAGTATCTTATTTCTCCATCCATTTTGAAGGACAGTTTTGCAGGGCACATCAATCTGGGTTGGAAGTGGTTTTCCTTTAGGATCTGAAATACTTCACTCCATGCTCTTCTTGACTTCATTGTTTGTGTTGAGAAGTCTGTTGTGATTCTTTTAGGTTTTCCTTTATAGATGATCTGTCTTTTCTCTCTAACAGCTTTTAGTATTCTGTTCTTGTAGTGGATTTCTGGGATGGTGATTACTACATGTCTAGGTGTAGTTTTTTTTTTGTTGTTATGGCTATTTGGAGTTCTATATGCTTCACTAATCCAAATTTCAGTTTCCATTCTCATGTTTGGGAAGTTTTCGGCTATTACTTCTATAAATATCCTCTTGATATCATTTGGGCTGTCCCCTTCTTTTTCATTTATCCCTATCAATTATATGTGGGGTTTTTTTTGCATCATCTTGCAACTCTTGAATTGTTATTTCCTGATTCCTTGTTATTTTTAAAAGATCTTTCCTTTCCTGTTCACTAGCTGCAATCTTGTCTTCAAGGTCTGAAATTGTATCTTCAGTTTTGTTGAAGCAGTTTTGACAACTTTCAATGAAATTTTTGATTTTCTGTACATCTCTTTGAATCTGCTTCATGCATTCTATTTATTTCTTATATTGTTCATTCAGGGTTTCCATCTTTTTTTGCATTTTTCCTCTAATTTTTTAAGTATGTCTTCTTTAGATGTGTTCAGCATTTCTTTCATTACATTCATCATTTCTTATTTTACTTGGGGGATTGTTTCTGATTTTAGTTCTTTTATATCTTCCCAGAGTTGTTTCTTTATTTCAGTTGCTATCATTTCAGGTATTTCAGGTGTATGGCTTATATTTTTGTCTATGTACATGGCTCCTAGGCTTTCTTGGGAGATCTGCAGGTTTGAGATTGCATTTTGGTCTTTTATTTTGTCATTTTCCTGTATTTCTGTATTTCAAGCGCTGTTCCAAAGCTTCCCCCTGGGCATGTTTGAAATCACCCCATGTGCTCTCAGCTCCTGGGACTGAATGGAGTTTGCTGAGTGTTGTCCATTCAGGCCCATTGGACTTCCTATGCCTCCTCTGGTGGTCTAGGATGCTGGGCAGGGTCCTAACCACTGGGAGCTTTAGTCCAAAGCTCTGCCTCAGCCAGGACAGGTGTGCTGGAACTCACCTCAAGTGCCCTCAACTCCCCGGATTGAAAGGTCACTAGGTGTGGTCCAGTCAGGCCCGAAGGACCTCCTGTGCCTCCTCGGTATTTCAGGAAGCTGAGCAGGCTCATCATTTCTTTCTTTACCTGAGAGATTATTTCTAATCTGACTCCCTCTGTAGCCTGGGCTTGTCATTTCTTTCTTTACCTGAGAGATTATTTCCAATCTGATTCCCTCATAGATTTGTTTCTTTATTTCACTTGTTATCTTTTCAGAAATTTCAGATATATGACTTACCAATGAACTCTTATTTTGATGTCTCCTATACTTGTTCCAGATGGGTTGGGCATTTGAAATTGATTTTTGACTTTTTATCATTTTTTATCTCTTGGGTTAGTATTTTGTTCTTTTCAATCCCACTAGTCGCAACTGTCCATCATGTGTCTTAGGGTCCTATTATGTGGCTGATATTCACCCAATTGCTGTGTCCTACAGTGTAGGGGAGGGGTCAGTCACCTGAATTCCTCCTGCAGGGCCAGTTGGATGAGTCCTATATTCTTCTTTGGATTAGCCTAGGAGTATTGATGTAAACCAGCCCTTAGCTTTGTTTGTTACTGTGTTACTGTTATTGTTACTGTGGCTTACAAATATTTGAGGCCACCAGACCCACCTGTTGATGGTGTGTGCTCCAGCCAGGACCCTACTGTGTTACTGGAGATCTCACAGGCCCAGTCAAGTTTCTCTAGGTGGGGAAAGACCTCACTGGCACTCTCACCAGCCCACCCAGGGTTCTCTTATGGAAGAAGGACTCACCCATACTCTTGCTGGCTTGCCAAGGTCCTCTGGGTCGGGGAAGGGTTCACTGAGGCTCCTGTTGACCCACTGAGGTCCTCTGCTTTAGGAGGTGACTCACCGTGCTCTAGCTGACCTGATGAGGTCCTCTGGGGAGGGGTGGCCGAGGTTCCCACTGACGTTCCCACTAAGATACTGCAAGTGGTAGAAGGGGTCATTGATGCTCCCCTTGGCCACTGAGGTCCTCCAGAAGTGGAACAGAGGTGGCCAGTGATCCCATTGGCTGGTGAGTTCATCTGGGTGCAGGGGAGGGGTGGCTTGTGCTTTAAATTTTTAACAAACATTTAAATAATTCAGCGTGTCCAGTAGTAATTCAAAGAGTTTATAAATTTAGCTCATTTTTAATTTAACCTTCATAAGAACACAGTGAAGTAAGTGCTATTGTGTTATGTCCTTTTTATAGATGATGAACGTGAAGTACAAAGAGGTGAAAATTGTTTGCCACTGAGCTAATCCAGTCCTCAAACTCATGTATTTGAAAGCACTTTAATATGAAAAAGACCTTTAAAGCCAAAAAACAAAGTAAAAAATTTAAATAGAAAATAACAAATTCTGAATTAATTATTTTGAACTCTGGGCTAATATAAGAAAATAAAAAGTAACATGAAGAGTTCAGGTACGCACTAGTAAAGTGGTTCTGTTATCCAGGACAGTTACCATGGAAT
The DNA here is from genome assembly GCA_004027295.1 of Dolichotis patagonum. Classification (NCBI taxonomy): domain Eukaryota; kingdom Metazoa; phylum Chordata; class Mammalia; order Rodentia; family Caviidae; genus Dolichotis; species Dolichotis patagonum. Next base: position 23,358 of record PVJX010025309.1, on the reverse strand, counting down.
GTGTTACATAGGAAGACACAGGAACCCACCCAGATGGCATCAGTATGAGACTGGTTACCCCCTGCATTGAGGAAGGAACTCTGGTGATTCCTGTGAGGTTAGTGGGACAGTGGTTCTTGGAATTAAAGTAGACATGGATGATCTGGTATGTTCCCTAATTGCATTTATACTTTCTCCTTTTAAAGGACTCACAAAGATGAGACTGCTTCCTGTAAATATGCTAACTTAGATTTTTTGGCCTAAAATTTAGAACAATGAATGATAATCTAAATTTTTCAAAGAAGAGTCTGCTTACTTCTCCAAGAGCAGCAAAAAATGTACAGACTGATTCAAAAGCTTATTCTACATTATTTTCTATCAATTTAAAAATATGTCAGGGAGGGTCTGGAAGGAGTGAATATGGAAGACATAAAGTGACTCCAGAGGGGGTCAACAGCTTGAGGGGTAAACAGTAGACCAGGCTGGCAACATTTGCCCAGGAAAAGTCCACAGTTATTATGAACTGCAAAACCTGTGGGGTTTTACTCTATTATAAAATGCAAAAACTGTGGGGTTTACTCCTTCTGCATGGCAGGCTACAATTGGAGAAATCCAGCGCACTGCACATCATATTGTACAGGGTTTAATCAGGTACCATTTTCAGAAGGGTTTTATGAAGATGGAGCCATAGAACAACTACAGAGCAACTTCATTTCAGGGCACCCAGTGTCAGCCTACCACAGTGACTAGATAGGATATGGCCATAAGAGACATTTGAAGGGGTGTTCAGGCTAGGCCAAGACCCCCTGAAAAGTTTAAGCTCAACCTTGGAAGGACATGGGGGCCCTGCCTTCCATGGGGAGAAGCCAGGCCCATTATATATGGCTTTCAGAGGAGGCTGGGTCTGGAGATGCTGGCATTACATGCAGCAGTCTTCTTGAACCTCTGCTGCACAACTGACAGCCAGCACAGAGCTCAGTGGTCTGGTTGCTTTTGCAATCGACTAACATGACCAAGGACATGCCTGGGCTTGGATAATTACCATAGCCTGTGGTGTACAGACACGAGCTGCTAGAGCAGGGGAGGCCCCTCTAAAGCTACATGGAGAAAACTATGACTTAAGATTCACATAAGGACACAGAATTTGGGAGCTGCCAGAATAGCTACAGCCTTAAAGCAGACACCATTGATCACCCACATCCAGTGGGAAGGGTGGAGCACGATTCAACAATCACACACAAAAATGTGAGTGTGGAAAAAAAATAGTTTTTAGAAGTGACTCATCTCTCCCCCATATCTGCTGGAGTCCAAGCTTGCAGACTAACCCTGGGAAGAAACCACTCATTCAAAAACATGGAGGAAATTTTTTTCACTCATCTTCTTTTTTCCCTTCTACATTGATATTTTTCTTTTCTTTGTCTACTTTTTTTAATGTTAAATTTTTTCTTATTTGTAAAATTTTGCTCTTTTTTCTTTTTTTTGGTTACTTTTATCTAATTCTATTAATTTCCTTTTAATCCTTAACAAATTTTTATTTCACTTTTCTCTCCTCTTTCCCATCTTCTATTGCTTAATTTTTAAAATTTTGCTTCTCTCATTCTCTTGTTTCCTGCTCCCTCTATCTTTACCAGTATAACCATTAAACTTTATTAATCTTTAGATAGTTAGCTCTATACAATTTCTGTTGACTTCTTTTCTATTATTAGGAGAAGTATAGTGATTGCATTTAGTAGATACTGTAGTATTTAGTAGATACTGTCAATATTTGGTTTGTCTTAGTGTTTATAGATAATTATATATCTCTTTTCTATGTTTAAGTATGGTACATTATTAGTTCTTGTGGCATATCAATATCCATTCTGTCCTTGATGCTATTATTGTTATTGATTTTGTTGCTATTGCCATAGTTGGTGCTATTAATTTGTTTTTCTCTGCATACTAAAGTCTGTATTGCTTTTGTTTTACTTCAGTCCATTCCTGGTGAACTGGATGTTGGACAAGTTACACTGTATCTTCCCTTCCCAAATTAACATAAGTAGCTGGATCTTGGAACAAAGGCGAAGCCTATAGTTTTCCATGCCCATAGTACATCACTGAAAAGCACAATAAATAGACCACTATATGAACAAAAAGTCTTTCACATGCACAAACAAGACAGTAAAACTTGAGAAAACAAGGCAGCAAAGCTGATTCATAAGGCAGTAAGAGGAAGAAAATCAAAAGCAACATAACTGAGTTATTCTAACTGATAAAAGAGGAGATAAAAATCAATAAGGCACTCAGTAAGCTCAAGAAAATATAACTCAACAGATCATGCACTTAAAATGATCAGTGAGTTTATAGAACATACTAATAAAAGCTAGCTGAGCTAAATAAAATGACACAAAACATGAATGACCAGTTTAGCAAAGAATTAGCATCCATAAAATGATACCAAACAGAAATTTATGGGAGTAAAATTTCTGTTGAGAGTGTGAGCAACTGAATTGACCAATGTGAGGACAGAGTTAGAACTATACTTTAAAATGATAAGAGTACATGAAAAATGGATCCAACAGCTCTGCAGATGGTGCAAATAAGACTTAACTAATATAAATTGAAATTAGTGAAAAATCAGAAGACAGCACAAATATCATTAAAAAACCATTTACAGAAAAAGTATTAGAAAACTTTCCAAATGTGGGAAAAGAATTTAACATACAGATAACTAAGGCATATGCAATCTCAAATAGGCACAACTAGAAAAAAACTTCTCCCTAACACATTATAGCCAAAATCACAGAAATCCAAGACTAAGATACAATTGTAAAAACAGAGAAAAGGAAAAAAAATTATATCATTTATTGAGATATAAATAGAATTATGGAAAATTTCTCAACATAAATCTTAAAGGCCTGGAGAGCTGTGATAACAATGCCAAAACATCTGAATGAATATATCAGCCAAGGTAAGTAGTTAAGTGAAAGAAAAATAAAAAGGAATTAGCAACAGAAACACAATGTGATGACAGTAATAAGTCAGTACTTTTCATTAATAACTCTAAATGTGAATGGTTTCAATTTCCCAATCAAAAGACACAATTTTCAGAATGGATCAGGAAACAAAATTCATTGCTATCCTGTGTATAAGAAACACATTTAAACCAAAAAGAAATTCATAAATTTAAAATCAAAGGATGGAAAATAATACTTAATGCAATAGGGATCTAAAAATAAACAGGAATAGCTGTCTTATTTTTAGCTAAAATGAAATTCAAGCCAAAACTGATCAAAAGAAGCAAGACAATCACTACATATTGGCTAAGGGAATAATTCAATGGGAAAACAATGATTGTAAACATATATGCACTGAACACTAGTATATCCTACATTATATAACTTATATTCATAGATACAGATCAGGTAAACATCACAGTTATAGTGGGGAAATCTAGTACCATACTGTCACAAGTGTCAAATGTCAAAATCTACAAAGAAATATCAGAGTTGGTCCAAAACTATGAGTTAATAGTTATCTACAGAGTGTTCTACCCAAAAATAGAATATATGTTCTTCTTGGAAGCACGTGGAGGTTTATCCAAAATAGACTACATTTTAACCAATAAGGAATGCTTAAGTAAATGCAAAAGTATCAAAGTTATCCTATGCATATTAACAGATCATAGTGCAATAAAACTAGAAATCAATGGCAAAAGAAACCAGCAATAATTATATAATCACATGGAAATTAATGCATTCTTGAATATTCAGTGGGTCACAGAAATCAAGGAAGACATTATACACTTTCTAAAATCAAATGATAATGCAAGTAAATATGAAAGGCCCAAATAAATAGCCTAATAGTGCACCTCATGATTCTTGAAAAACAAGAACAATCCAAGCCCAAAGCTAGAACAAAGAAGAAATTACAAAAATAAATTAATAATAAATAATAATAATTAATAATAAAGAAATTAATGAAATTGAGATGCCTCTAAAAACTCCACAAGTCAAGGAATTAAAGAGCCAATTCTTCAAAAGAATAAACAAAATAGACAAACCCTTAGCTAATCTTGCCAGAAAAAGGAAGGACAAGACCCAAATCAGTGCCATTAGTCATGAAAAAGTTAAAATCACAACAGACACTGCTGAAAAATAGAAGATAAATAACTAATTTGAAAACCCATACTTCAATAAATTGAATCAAAAGAAATTGATAGATTTCTAGATGCATATAAGTTATGAAAACTGCACCAAAAAGATATAAAAGCCCTGAATAATCCAAAAATGGGTAATGAAATTGAAGCAAGGGGAAAAATACCAACTACTAAGAAAAGCCCAGGAGCTGATAGATTCACTGCTGAATTTTAAAAGAACTTAAGGGAAGCTATAATGCCAATACTCTTCAAACATTTTAATAACAATAAATTTGAAAGAGAAGACATATTCCTAAAGTTTTTTTCCTGGAAGCTAGCATTACCCTGATTCCAAAACCAAGCAAAGATCCAAGCAGAAAAGCTAACCACAGCCTAAGCTCTTTAATTAGAAAAACCTCAAGAAGGTACTGGAAAACAGGTGCAACACATCATTCAAAAGATCATACATCATGACCAAATAGGCTGCATGCCAGGGATGCATGAATGGTTCCATATATGCAAATTAATAAATGTAACCCACATAAACAAAAACACAAAAAAACCACATGATTATCTCAGTATATACAGAAAAGGCTTTTGACAAAATTCAACACTATTCATGACAAAAACACCAAATAGGTATACATCACTTTTATTCTATGTAGTTTTCAAAACATTAGAACAATCAGACAAAAAGAAAATGAATAAAAGGGATATCTATAGCCAAGGAAGAAGTCAAAAGCATTGTTGGTGGTAATGTAAACTGGTGAAAATCAGTATGGAGATTTCAAAAAAATAAAACTAGTAATTCCATTTGACCCAGCTATTCACCTCAAAAAAATAAAACTAGTAATTCCATTTGACCCAGCTATTCACCTCAAAAAAATAAAACTAGTAATTCCATTTGACCCAGCTATTCACCTTCTAGGTATCTTCCAAAAACAGTTAAAGTCATCATGTTACTGTAATGCATGCATATTCATGTTTATAAGAGTACAATTTAATACCTCGTCTTATAAACAGCCTATATGACTATCAACAGATGAATGAATAAAGAAACTGTAGTATTTATATGCAGTGGCATTCATAAGTAAAAGTACACACCTTAAGACCATAAGATGGTATTAAGAGAAATAAATCAGACACACAAGTTTAAATATCACATGGCTTCTGTTATATGAGAAACTCAATATTTTGAGCAAAATAACATGATAGGAATTAGATCTTTTTCAAATGGGAAGGTGTGATAGTTAACCAATTGAGTCAATTTGAGTAAGAAACGCCTCATTAAATTGGATCAGCATAATTCTGGATGTCTGCAGGGCTTTACTAAAGATTTGTTGGCATTTATTGGGTGTGAGTGACAGTAACCAATGGGCTGCAGCCTGAATGGTATGAAAGAGAAATAAGGCTTGCTTTCTGTTTCTTTAGAGAAGCTTCAATCTTCACTTTCTTCTTAGATGTCCCCTGGCTTCCAGCACAGAGCCTTCAGTCTTCTATTCCAGACCCTTTGGCCTTCTAATATGTACTCCCCTGAGATACTACAGTGGGTTCCAGGTCTTTGACTAGATTCTTCAAATCTCTAGTGTGGAGATAAGACTTTGTGTACTCTTCTACACCTGATTCTGTGGGCAGTCATTGTAAGCCAATCTTGCAAATTCTTATACAATTTTATGTCTTGCATTAGATCTGTTTCTTTGTAAGCACTAGCTAATACTGAAGGGAAGCAAGAGATGGAAGGAGGGAGACAGAAGGAAGGAAAAGGTTATTTAAAAAAAGAATTTAAAGAACAGATAAAAATAGAGCTTTTGTGAATAGGAAGGGACCAAAAGATGGAAGAGGCAGGGGAGAGTGGTTGGGGTAGTAGATGAAAAAAGAATTATGATGTATTCTGTACATATACCCACTCCTCATGAGAAATGTAATCATTATGTGCTGAAAATATGCACTAATAGAAAAAAAAAGAATGTAGGAATAATTGCCCTGGACATAGAAATATTCTTTAAAGGCTTTTTCCCCCAAAGGCCTTTCCCCAGGCCTTACACCTCCTGTGGCTATATGTGTTTTATGTGGTGATCTGATGGCAAATAACAGGTTTTAACCAGTTTCTTTGGAAGAGAGAGTAATTTATACATTTTATAATTATTGAAATATAGTTGATAAATGAATTATCTAACTTAAGGAAGGTTTGTTTGATGTTATAAATGTTCTCATGTAAAGACTAGAGAAAAAAAAACCTCACCAGTTGGAAGAGCTTTAGAGCTGCATGTAATTTGAATAGATAAGAAATAGGAAAGGGTAACCTATTTTTTTCCTGTGGCTTTTGTGAACAAGGACTTTGCATACGAGATTATGAGTATCCAGGTCCAGATGATTTTTCTGGGCAAGAATAAGGACAGTTTAGAGGCTATTAAAATATTCCCTCCATTAAGATGAAAACGTCATCTTTCAGACAGGGCCTAGATACCGAACTATAATTAAGGTTTTCATTTGAAGGATAAAGTAAATAATTTTCATAGGCCGTTGTTAATGAGAGTTCACATATAGAGCATGCTTACTGTATTCTACCCTCTGGGCAGATCTCTATATTTATCTCATTTAATCCTTAGGGCTGAGGTATAGAGAGATTAGATAACCCAAAGAAAGATCAAGTAAGTGGACAGTCCTAGGTGGGAGCCCAGGTTTCTGATTCCTGAAACCATGTTCTGAACTGCAGAGGCATACTGGTTTTCACCCTCAGAGTCAAATATGATATTGGAGGTACTCTATATGTTTATTGCAGTGATGTAGGAATGGACTGACAGAAGAAAAGAAAATAAGGTAAATGAATTAAATTATGTTCTTTTTCAAAGAAAAAAAATTTCACCAAAATAAAATAGTAAAATGTTACACACACACACACACACACACACACACACACCATTCACAAAGGATCACCTAGGAGTAAATGGTGGCGTCTGGGAAAGGTGTTAGGCAGATGAATTTTTTCTCAAAGAAGAGTTTCATAATACTTAGACAAAGACAGAGCAATGTCCTGGGAATTTATTTAACCCAGCAATCCAGTAGCTATTGTATCCACACTGTAAAAAAGAGAATATCACAATCAGGGGAGGCCCCTTTAACATAGTTGGACAGCTATAACCCAGTTCCATAGCAATCAAATCATCTTTCCTTTCTGCTGGAAGCTACTTTTGAGTGTTGAACCAGCAAGTTTTCAGGGTTATAGCACTTCTAGGATAGTTCACTATATATCATGGTGTAGAGTTACATCGCTGTACCCTGTCCAGGTAATGACACCCTTGGTTAGGGTTTCTATCAGACACCAGTCATGGGGTATGATATTCCTGCAGCCAGACTCAAAGTGACACGGAGACAATTCTGAGAAAGGGCAAAGAGATAATTGCATCTCTTCTAAGGAGAGCTCCAGGCACTCAGCCAAATTAAGGTTAAAATAAGATAATATTACAATCGGAACAAGAACAAGCCACAAGCTGCCTCTCACCCTTCTGGCAATGGAAGCATTCTATCAAAACCGCACTCTGAATGGGCTTGCTAGTCACCTTTGTTCCCCTTTATCTAAGATAATTAGGGGTTTCCCTGGGAATCAAGTGAAGAGATCTAAGCCCCATATGGATTCTTTTCCAATGTGCTCAATGTTATAGTGGAACACTTCTAGACAGTGCTTTACATATAGTTATTGGCTGCCTAAGATATACAAAATTGCAATTGTTGTAGGTCAAAATAATGTAATGATTCAGTATATTTATCTCACTCAGTTTAATACAATACATATGCAACAAATTTATATCCAGCCTAAATCCAGTCTCCCAGTTCTTCTCCATTGAAGCATCTGTCTTTAACACTTTATGTAAACTTCTAATATAGTTTGGATCATGAATGCTGCCCAAAGGTCAATGCCTTGAAGCCTTCACCCAGCCTCTAAAGCTACACTTTGCAGACTCTTCAGCCTTCCATCACATCAGCATCCTGATATGGACCTGAATGGACACTGCAGTGAGCTCCAGACCTTGGATTGAAGCTTTTGGTCTCCAGTGTGCAGACACCCTCTGTATGCTTTCTCATCTAATTCTATGGATGATCATAAGCCAATTTTGTGATTTCTTATACATTTTTATATCTTGTGTGTATCTGGTTCTCTTGTAAATCAATGACTTATACAGATCTCAAAATTTATTAACCAAATATATCTATGGAATAAGTTCTAGAAATATAATTGTTGAATCATTGGTAGGTGTAAATTTTTATAGATATTGCCAAATTGTCCTCTCAAAACACTGTAACTTATCCTTCCATCAAGTAGCATTTGAAACTGTTCACTTTTCTTGACAATTAACCTACCCCCATTAACTTATATAGGAAATCTTTTAAACATGGCATTACAGAATAGAATTATAGTTCCCATTTCCCTCTTCTCAATTACATAAAACTTTTTCTTCCATTAAGGTGACAGCCATCTTAAATTTAATGTTTATCATGTTCACAACTTTTTCTATAATTTTATGTCTTAATACATGGATTTTATGCATGCATTTTAAATGTTACAAAAATTTTATAAATTTATTATAAACAAATATTATACATGTTATTTGTGTATGTTTTTAAGCTTTATATTAGTAAATGTCATTTGGCAACTGGCTTTCTATAAATCACATTTTATTGTGACATCCACATGTATCTATATGGCTTTGATTTATTTCTTATTTTTATTGTATATGTAGTACCTCTTGTACCTGTGAAAATTTTGTTCTTGCTTTGTCTGAGAATGTCTGTATAAAAGAGAATTCAGGATCAGAAGGTATATCTTCAGGTTTACTAAATACACTTTGAGTCCATTTATTCTCCCACTAGCAGTGTGTTAGCACTGCAATTACAAATCCATAACACTTTATATTATTCAGCTAAAAAGTTTACTACCTCATTAGAATGAAATTGTATTTTTTCTGATCAATTTGCTTTCCCTCAATTATTAAGGTATTACATGTTTTCGTACATTCATGGCCATTTGCATTTCCTGTTTTATGAATTTCCTTTATATATGTCTCTGTTCATGCCATCCAGGTCAAAAGAGGAAAGCTTCCTAGCTGCCTTTTCTGCTAGTGGGTAGAATTTTTATAATACATTTCTTCATGGTATTGTAGATAGGTAAGTTAGGAAGACATATTCTAGGCAGTCAGATAGGCAAGGGCCCTCAAGAGAGGCAATCCAAAGTTGAAAACTCACAACTGCAACTGTGGCCAGAGGCACATGTGTTGGAGACCAGGCCTCAAGATAAAAATGGAATTATCAGGCCTACATCCTCCCCCAAGCAATAAGTGGTAACATCTGGTCTAATGAAATCTAGATAGACATCAGTCACCTTGGTGGGTGACCAAGACTCTTAGACCCATCACTTGCTAAACTGCTCTTTGTTCTTTCATGTGCACCTGCTACATGACTTGTTCTCCATCAGATCATTGTTACCTAAGCAGCTATCCTTATAATCTTACTGGTTGATCACCCACATTGTACCCACATGATTGTGCTATAAAACCCTGGGAAAAGTGGCCCCTCCTGCCTCTCAGGGGCTGTCTCTCTTTTTCTATAAGTATTCCCTACTCTTATCCTCCATTTTTCCTTAGAATTCATTCTTTGATTTGGAGGAACATGAACTCGGTACGTCAAGTCTAGCAGGTTAGGAGTTTTAATATTTTCCTATATCAATTTGGGTGCTCTATAGCATTTTTTACATCAATAGAGGATGTAAAAATTCTGGGTCATGGATCTCATTAATGGTTTTTCCCATTCCCTTTTATCTCTGCAATTTATTTTAAAATACATTCACTGCATTTTGTTTTCAATGGTAGATTTGTTTGTTTTGTAATGAATTTTTTTAGTGTGATGTGTCAAAGCTGTTTTCAGAACTGGCAACCCATTAAATATTCATGTAGGTTACAGTAAAATTCTTAAATAATCAAGCTACCAGTATATTACTAACATCAATGGGAAGGAAGCTGCGTAACTGTCTAAAAGATGTTCTGCTGTATAAAAATTAGTTTTAAATGCTTGCAGACACAAAAGAATTCAATGATTTGATAGCACAAGGGAAAACAAAGCACAATTCAAAAGAAAAGTGACATATGTAGGCGTCTGTATAAAGTGATTGAGTGTCTAACAAGTAACAGTGGGGATTGGGTAGTAAATTGCTGCCTGCTTCTAACAAGGAATTTCCCCTCATGGGATGTGGCTGAGGTGGCAAGAGGTACAGGGAAGACTTGCCGAAGGAAATGGAGGAGAAATTTAGCACTTAGATTAATTCTGGTATCATTAGACTTATTTTCTCTGTAGTAACTACATAAATTCAAAAACTACATATAGGGGTACTAGTTAGAGGACTTAAAATAATCTATTGGTTGAAAAAGAAATGAAAAAAAGAGGCAGTTTATAGCAACATGCGGTTATACCCACCATTGTTAAGGTCCTTTCTGTGATCAAACTAATTCACCCTATCAGTAAACATATGATGATATGAAAAAGGACAAAAAAAGAAAAACTATTATAATATTTGAAAATCAAGCATCACTTATTTTCTTAGAGCAATCTATACTGAGATAAATATTGATGTATAGAATCCAATAAAAATAAGAATATAAAGAGAATAGTACTTCAAAGAGGATTTTACTAAAGGTACATACTTGTTTTCAAAAATTATCCACATAGAGGATGATCTTAATTCCTTAACCTGTATAGTCCTAATCAGACATATCTGTCTCTTACTGAAAGCTGTAAGAAACACATGGTCTCTTAAAAGTTGAGCTCTTGGACACCAAATTAGGAAATGAAAAAAATCAAGATATAGTTTAATCATGCTATAGTATTGCTCATCTGGGTATAATTCCCTATCCACTAAGAAAACAAAAAATGATTAATGGAATTGTCAGCAGGACTTGATCAAGGCCTAAATCGGGATTCATTCTCCCACTTGCTTTCAAGTACTAGAGTATAGAAATGCCCATAAAATGGAAAAGACTTCATTAAGAGTTTGCCCAAGATGAGAACTCAAGTAATTTGTTCTCTGAAATGCTTAAAAGCACTCCAATCTATAGACAAGGAAGAACAAAAACCAAGAAATGTGCTTACATAGACTTGGCCACTGTTTGAGATCTACTACTAGAGAGACCCAGGGAACTCTGAATGTTCCTTGGCAGCAGGTCTGGGAGTTGGCTGTTTCTACTGTCAACAGGAATAAATGGGAGAAAACATCTTATTAAAAAAAAACTAACTTTTAAGATCCACCTTAAGTTGTCAGTATGGTATTTCTTTTATCCAAATACAGTATTTAGGGCCAGGGATAGAGCTTAGCAGCATAAGTACCTGCTTGGCAAGTGCAAAAAATAAACAAAAATAAAAATACAGTGTTTATTTTTGAAAGAGTCTTCTCTTAAATATATTTGTCATTTATTTGCTAATTAAACCAATCAGTAGAATTCACAACGATTTTTAAAGTTTGTATTAAAAAAACCTGTGAGATACATAAATGACAATGAAATTGATTTGGATTAGCTCATTTAATTACAGTATCTTATTAAGTGTGGGTGGTTAAGAAATAAAAGTCAATGATGCCCATTAGCCATTTTAATACAGTGCTATAGGGATAGGAGGGCATAAGAAGGTCATAGTTGCTGCGGCCCACAGGGCTCTCAAACTTCCTAGAGTGAGGACCATGAAGGGAGGTGAGAAGGTGAAGAAATAAAGATAAGACACAGAAAGCTGATGAGAGGGGCCCAGGTGGAGTTCAAGCTGCAGCATGTGGGAGGCAGGACCACCAGGAGTTCAGCCCTCTGCCCCCACAGCTGAAACAGGTACGTACCCTTGTTCTTTTTCCTCTAGGCTGTGGGTGAATAATCGGAGTGATAGCTACTGCCAAGGCAGCCCCTGTACATATGAGAGGCCAATATCTGCACAAGTCAGAATCATTTTAGACAGCACCAATTGTTGATTAACTTGCTAGCCTTTGTATCACTCATAATCCTCTCACTAGCCTATAATAAGCATGCCACAAAATCTTGAAAAGGTTCATTAGGACCCTGACAAATGGAAGTTAAATGGCATGTTTCACCCTTTGAAAGAAGTTCAAATTTTAATTTAATTAATTTTTATTTTAATTTGCTCATATACTTGCAGTTCAAAAGTTGATTATTTGTAGTAGCAGCAAAGGCACCTTCTCTGGTTAACATTCCTTTTGTAATGACTATGTTGTGAGTGGCACTGCAAGCAATCTGATATGTGCACAATTCAAAAACATTTCTTTTGCACAATAAATGATGCCTCCCAACATATACATGCATTAGCTATTTTTTTCTGATTATTTAGGACCATAGCCTGTTGCTCTAAGAGCTCTAATAATCCCAAGGTAAAAGAGGCCATAGGACCATAGGTAGCAGCAGCTTGTATTAATTTCTTTAGGATCTTAAAGGGTACAGCCTCATGAAGACCCACAGCTTGTTCTGGATTACTGTGGACTTGAAGTTCAGTAACAGGGTAGACATGTTGAAAACCCTCCATGGACTCCCCTGTCTGACTGGCTTCTTTTAGCATCATTGTAAGGAAGAGAGAGAAAATGGCTCTACTCCCTGAGAAGCAGAAATTCCAACCTGTGATGCAGCAAAATTTCTCTGAACTGAAAAGACAGGAACTGTCCCCTTGTGACTCAGTTAAAATTATCAGATGCTGAAATGGAATTCACAGTGAAACACTCCTCTAGTGGGGAAGGGTCCTTTCTGTCCCCCACAGCTCCTTCTTTACATAATTGAGCAAAGCTAGCAGGTATAAGCTCTATCAGGATTGCTGTTGCTATGCCATCATTTTTCCACTCAGGACTTGATTTTAAAAGTGCTCCAAGTCAAATCCTTTGTGGTCATCTCAACAAATTTATGACCATTAAGACACTCTAATCCAAATCCACAAAAAGAAAGTAGATACAGCAATCAAGAATACGACAAGCATTTCTATATACATCTATTGTTCTTGATAACCTGTTTGTCCCATGTTTTGTATCTGATATGGGTTCAGTGTTGATGATATTAATCATCTCTATATTACAGATATCAATACACTTTTGTGCTCAATATTGATGATATCAATGGGCTCAATACTGAGGATATTGACACACCACTCTCCCTTTTGTGTGCACACTAGAAGTGTCTTTCTCACCTGCTAAATGATGAATTTCCTTATGCCACAAGTCCCTGTCCAGACACCATTCTGCGGTAGCCTGTGAGGCTCTTGAACTTCCTTGGGTGAGCACCATGAAGGGCAAAGAGAAGGTGAAGAAATAAAGACAAGACACAGCTGGGATCAGGTGGAGCCCTCTCTCCTGATGGGAAGAAAGGAACTGCTCAACCAACGCAGTGCATTTATTTATACATTCAGCAAGTTAGTGACCCTTCATTGTCCAGCAATCTGCATGCATGGCAACCTAAGGGCTTGGCATTCTCTGGACTTCAGTACCTTGTTCACGTGGCTTGCCCTGGGTGCACTTTTTTCTTGGGACCAGCCTTGCTCCAACACTGCACTTGGGACCCATCTCCAGCTTCAACCATTCCCAACGCAGTGATATAGGAAAAATACACATGATTCTCAACCTCTTAGATATCAGGTATGCTGAGTTCGTGTTCCCCAAAACTGAAGAATGAATTTTAAGGAACAATGAGGTTAAGGGTAGGTAATATTTGAGGGAGAGATACAGACAGACAGAAAGATGGAGAGAAAGATCTTGAGAGATAGGAGGGGACCAAAAAATGAGTTGCTGTGGATCTCATTTCATAAAGTTTTATAGAGCAAAATCATGAGGTGGGTATAAATCAGCCAATAAGATTACAAGTTTAGCCAATTAGGTAATATTAATCCAATGGGCAAGCAGGTCAATAACAAGTGTACACAGAAAGAACAAGGCTCTTTTTAGGAAGAGACAACCAGAGTGTTCCAGCCTCCTACCATGGTTACTGACATGTCTACCAGGTAAGTACAGTGTCCAATCTATTGTTTATCCCCTGAGGAGCATATAGACCTAGTCATTTTGTCTTTATATTGAGACCTGGCCTCTGGCCACAATTGTAATATGTTTTCATCCTTTGTATTGACTCTCCCAAATACCTAGCCCAAGCTAAGTTTTTACCTAGTTTATCTGTCTATACTAATAGGCAGGAAAAAAAGGATAAAACAGGATGCTCGATTAAAGAAATTAATAGGAAAGTTTACTAAAAGCATCTTCTGCCTCTGTAGTTAGATCAGTTAGAAAGACAAAAGATGGAGAGAGAAGATCGACTTGTGTACCAGGTAACACAATTACAATATGAATTTAACAGAGCACTGACAAGTCAGGGACATGTAAGACAAGGAAAGCCAGCTCCACTCACTCACCTGTCAGAATGCAAGGGAGATAAGACAGCCTCCTAATGACTCTTATTTAATATCTAAGACCCACACATATGCCCACACCTACATATGTATGTGTGTTCTCACTTTAATATCAGTATAGTATTGCAACAGGTACACACACACACACACACACACAAGTCCCCTTTACTAAATCATTAAGTCCAAGCTGCTTCCCTATGAGCCCTTCTTCCTTCATTTATTCATCACAGAAGGATAGGAAGAAACCCAATGGCCAGAAGGAATGTAGGCAGACATGCCTGGGTTATGATCAAAGACAGGAGAACATATCACATAGGGACAAGCAAACCCTGGGGGATGGGAAGACACTAAATCTAAAGAGAGACTGGGATAAGGGTTCCTGGTCTTTCAGCTCTGATTCCCCCTACCATCCCATGGTAGCTATGTATCCTCTTACTTTGCCATCTTTTTCTCCAAATAAACCATCTTTGTTATACTAACTTTTGCCTTTGTTTAATTACTGATGCTAGGTTTAGGAGCTGTGTTTTCAGTGGTATGGTATGGCATGACATGGTGAGCTGTCCACCTCTGGATGTGATAGTGCAATGTGTTCTTTTCAGATTCAAATTTTGAAAGACATTGTTTAGATTTAAATGGGACTTTGAACTTAAATTTATCATATTATATTTTTAAACCAAAGTCAACTCTTCATTTTTTACAAATAAATTATTATGAATATTTTGCCCTACTTTAACTGGAGACGATCTCAGTGTTACATAACCAAAGCCAAGACACACTGATGATAGCAGACTTAAAAACATAAAAGGGCACTCACCATTCCTTCTGGCCATAATGGAGTGTCTTGTATAAGACTTATCATTTATCTTTAAAAAGTTATAAGGCAGTAAAAACTATATGAAGCAACAGTTTTCTTGGCTTTGAATAGTATTCAGAAGAAATGTGATCCCTGATAGAAAGCAAACAAAATAATTAGATTCATATTTACATAGCAATTAGCCTGAGGACACTATCTTGACAGTACGAGAAGAAGAAACGCAGCAGATCAAAAGTGAGATTGAAGCTTGGTGCTGATGGGATGGCTTGAGTTTGAGGACATGCTTAGCAGAGAGAAGGGGTATCTTAGTCATTTTCTTGTTGCTGAGACATAATACCCAACACTAACAACTTGAAGGAGGGGAGGTATAAAACCAACTTAATGCTTATATTCTTGTGTTGACGTTACAGGCCTAAAGATAGTAGTCTGAGTATCTATTTATAGGATAACAGTTGTTGCAATATAGCAACTTTCAGGGCTTTTATTCTGTATTGTTTCTTGAAATCTAATAATGTTCTCATTGGGGTTTTTTTGCTCCATTGTACTGTTTAGTTTTATTCAATGTTTTGATTGGTTTTATTCTGTGCTACTTTGTTTGATTTTATTGTATCTGGTGGTATGGGCAGCAATTTTGAAGATAACAAGAAACATTGTCATAGCAATGATTGATTTCCTATTATCCTGTTTTGAGGTCCTGTATCACTTTCACTGTTTTGTTTTGATTAGCTTTATTCTGTTTTATTTTGTTTGGTATTGTTCTCTTTAAAATAAAAAATAAGCCATGGAATTAGCAGTGTATTCATTGGAACAAGCAGCCAATAGCATAACAAAACACCATAAATCTATATTTAAATGAAACCAGAGAGAATAGAAAATCTCAACAGAACACCTGGAAGTATTAAAAAGCAACCAAATGGACATTGCAAACTGAAAAGTACATCATTTGAAATGAAAATTTCACAGAATCAACTTTATAGCAGATGCAGTTCTGAGAAAGAAAAGTTAATAACTAAGAAAGCTCAATATCTACCAAGATCATGGACCAAAAAAAGACTGAAAGAATAATGAACACTCAGAAATTTGTGAAATAGTACCCTAGCTGTGGCCTAATACCTATGTAATTGGCATTCCAGTAACAGATGATGCAAAATTTTTTTAAAAAACCTGGTGGTTGCCCATATCTCAAGACTTGTTGAAGTGAAAATTCTGATTCTTTCCTCAAAGCATTGACATCTTTGATAAACTTATACAACTAAAGATGCAATAAAACTGCAACCAAACTCAGAAAAGGTTAGATTATCTCAAAATCCATCACCAACAAGTGATCCTCCAGAAGGGACATATAAGGGTAAAAGTTGCACATTTTATTTTCTGTTTTTTTTCATGAACTGGTATCCAGTGTGCCACAAAAATCTACAAATGACACCCATAATTTGAAGACAGGTTTCTTTTACATCAATAGGCACCAATTTGGATCATTCCCAGAATATCATGCTCTGATCTTCAGTGGTTGTCTTGGTTACTTTTCTCTCATTGCTTAGACAAAATACCTAACACCTCAAACTAAGGAAAAAAAGGTTTATTTAGCTCACAGTTTGTAGAGGTTTCAGTCCATATTGGCTGACTCTAAGACAGGGTGGTATGGCATGGGGGCAACATCAGGAGGTGACAGAAGACAGCAAAAGCAGCAAGAGCAAAAGGGGCTGAGGACCAAGCCTCTTCTCCCTTAGCAGTCTACCAGCACCCAGGGCAGGTGTAATAATCACAAAATCTTCCATGCCCTGCTCTTGCACAGGCTCAGGATGTTTACAAAATGACGACCCTGGCCTCCTGCTGAGTCATTTACTTATGCTTCTACACTTCTTAGGTTGACATAATGTATCAGCTATTACAGTGGTCCAGGGTTTGTATAGGATAAGCAAGCAGGAAGTGCAGAGGCAGAATGACTTTTTAATTGGGGATTGGTTTATATAATGTGCCTCATAGTGACCAGCCATTTCTAAGAGACAAGAGTAACTGAAACTGGAACAGGAACTATTACCTGGGCAACTAACAAACTGAAGTATACTAGCTGGTGGGGGGGGGAGTGCATTTTCTGCTACAATTCTAGATTTGATAACTTGCTAGACTGGCTCTTGTACTCAGAAAAACAATTCATTCCTGGATTATCAGTTTATTGTAGAAATGTACAACTACAGAATAGCCAGATGCAAGAGATGTGTAGGGTAATGTAAGGGGAAAAGGATGGTGCCTACCTAGTTGCAAAGATATTCCATCACCTCTTTGTGTTCAACATCCTAGAAATTCTCCAAAGACTTTATGGGTTTTCATGATGATTTCATTACTAGGCATGGTGAATTAAATCACTGCCAATTAAAAATTAACTCAACCTCCAGCCACTCTCCTTTCCGGGGGGGAGGTGAAAAGGGAAGTTTGTGGGTTGGTAAAAATTCTTTCACTCTTATCAGAATTGGTCCCTTGACCTCAAGCAGTCCCATCTTGAGCTCTAGGTTTAGTGATCTCATTAGCACACTGAAGGTACCACTTTTTAGGAGGTTTTAGGAGCTCAGTATGTGCTAATACTAGAAAAAGACAAAATACACATTTCATATCATATAGCACACTATCATAGAAACAATACTGCTAGATAACCCTAAGAAGTACTGGGGCTAATGGATACGCTTTTAAGCCTCTAATCTGAAGACTGAAAACACTTAAGCAGACAATCACAAAGCAATGTGGGAGGCTTCATAATGGAGTTCATATATGATATAAAAGGAATACAATAAAAGGAATAAACAATGCTCATTTTGAGATAATTAGATAGCTAATTGCCAGTGCCCAATAATCCTATAACCCTTTCTCTCAGGATTGGAAATATACCTGAAATGCTGTTCAGCCAAAGGACCCTCCCCAACTCAATGGTTTTCTTTGGGACAAAAACACTGAAACGTTGCACAGATGGCAAGGAGGATTCTCGTCAAGTTTGAGATGACTCAGAGAACCATGTAATGTTTCATCAAGGTCTTACAAAATCCAATAAATAGTTACACACATGTTAGCCATTACATGCTTTCATATACATCGTGGTCAGAAAATTACAACCTGTTAACCAAATCCAACCCAATCCTGTTTCTGTATGACCAGGAACTAAAAATTGTTTTATATAAGTAAATGAGTAAAAGTCAAAAGAAGAACAGTGTGTTTTCAAAATGTAAAATCTATATAAAATACAAACTTTACTCTTCATAAAGTTTTATTGGAACATAGACACACTTTTTACACATTGTCTATGGCTGCCTTTGCTCTTCAAAGAGTTGAGTGGTTGCAATAGGGACAATAATCTTCAGTTTAAATACCCATTCTCTGCCCTTCTTGGAATATGCTTGCTGGCCTGCGAGATTTGCCATTTAGTTTATCAAAAGAATCTTGAGTGAGGTCAGGATGACTCCAAACTCCACACTCCGCTTTGCTGCTCAGCAACCTTTTGCTGTTGACAAGAGCGCTAAAGATAGAAGCTCACAGGACAGCCTGAGGCCAAGGACTAAGACCAAGTACTGGGTCCTTCTAGGGCACGAGTGTCACAAACAGTAGCCACCTTCTTCCATTTTTCTCTTGTTTCTGCTAAAAAAACAGACTGAGTACCTTGGCTGGCATTTTTAAAAATCTGTGGATAAAAACTATCTAAATAAAGATTTCCATGTGAGTTGCAGTTCACATCTTCCCCCACATTTTCAAACATCCTTTCTCCCCTTAGAGAGCTGCTCAGCAGACTGGTATAAGACAGAAGGGAAGGCTTCCGAGATGGAGGAGGAGGGCACTATGGAGAGAAAAGTAATGTTCTGAGCAAAAAATAAACTGAGCTGTCTGAGCCTGTTGATGTTATGAACTGATTTTTTATCATCAATTAGAAAAATGCTGTAGATTTTCTTGGGTTTCAGCTATGATGTGAGTCAAGAAAAACTAAAATAAATCAAACCACAGGCAAGACTTCCAGGTAACTTTACAAGGCTATAAAAACAAGAATGCTACATATTTTGCCTTTCCCTTCATTTTCTCATGTGGTCAGCAGTATAGATACAGCGTTTTGAAGGATTTTAGTTTGATAAACCTTCTAGAACTCTGCATTTTTTTCATAGATTTTTCTTTCTACTCAATAAAATCAAATTTTCCTACTTCTTCCATTTAATTTCTGGTAAGGCCTTTTGTTATTCTGCAGTATTTTCTATTTTTTTTTTTACTAAGGAAGCAGTAGCAGCCTCCAATTATTCAAAAGAAGAATGAAGCTAAATGCATTCTGTGGTAATATTCTCAGGATTCTCTCTTAAGTGAAAAAGGCATAAATTATACTTCTTTGTATCACCAAATGTTAAGTTTACTCATATAAAATAATACACAAAGTCATTTTTCTTTCCTTTTTAACTGAAAAAACTAACTCCTGAATTAATTGAGAATTAGCCTATCACAACTGATACATATCATTTAACATTTACTACTTAAAGTGTGTCCATTATGTTCTTACTGATCGAGTTCAGGGTTGTTATGCATGAAACAATAGACTATATAAAGCATATTGCAAAAAGGAAACGTCACTTGTTCTGCAAACAAAAATGGTCTTCAAATTACAACTATATTGATTTATGGCTTCCTGATTCAAATGTTACACTAGGTAATAATAGCAGCAATTCATATTTGTATGGTCTGTTCCAGTTCCAATCTACTACAGTACTTTATTCCTTCTTTTGATGCATGTATGAACCTCTGAATCAGAAGACAACCTGTTTCCATTTTAGGGGAAGAAACCCAAGCTCTTGGAGATGTGGAGCAACTCTCTCTGGTTTACATAGGCAGTAAGCAACTGAGCAAGAGAGAGAGAGCTCAGCACCTTGAATCCATAAAATACTCTATCCAGCAGTGGAACTGGCAAACAAGTTAACAGTTAACATATGTGAATTTCAGAAACAGCAGAAGTAAGAGTATACAAAGAAGATAAAATAAGGATATTTTACAAAAGAAAACTTTTCAGTCACACAACTAGTAGTAGTGCTGCTTACCTCCTAGGTTTGCTGTGAGGATCTAATATAGATACAGTGCTTCCAAAATTTCCACACAGAATTAAGAATCTAACAAATTGAAGGTAACACTGGAATAGCTATTATGGATCATGTTGGATTGAAAATGAATTGTGTTACTCTAAATTGTTGTTCCAAATAGGTGGCATATGTATAAGAGAAAATTCTAATCAGTTAGAGGGATTTACACAACTATGAGGAAAATTCTTCTCATAGGAGCTACCAAACCTAAGCAGTTGAATGTAGTTTGATGACCATTGGTCTGGAGTGTCTTTGAAGAGTATTTTCATCAAACTCTGAATAGGTTCTTGCCTGTCAACTGCACACAAATGAAACCAGAGCTATTCTGTCTATACAGTTCTTGTCTCCTGAAGAGTCCTCCTCTTTAACAACTCTGCACATCCTGTCAGCCTTGAGTTCATTGGTGTTGTCTTAAAGAAATTTAAAAGTCTTTGTTTGGACAGCAACAATATTAATCCCACCTTTTCTTTCCAATGGGAATGAAAATCTGTGTGACTGAAGTTACGTATAAAAAGTTGCTCAAGTCAAACTTGTCACTTGGTATAGCTGCCATGACCATGGCTTTCAAATACTTCTGTTAAGAACACAAAAGGAATTATCCATTACAATCATACTTAATTTAGGTTTAGAATTAGATGCTTAAATCAAATCTATTAGCAAATTGTTATTTCTGTTTCAAAGACAGAACCCTACCCTTGTAAATCATGCTTTTCATAAAGATATTCCCTTGCTTTGAATCTAATTTAACCCTGACAGAGGTAATGCCGCTGTGTATTTTCCAAGGATAAGTCATTGGAATTTTGTGGTTTTTAGCTGAATAACTTATATAATTTGTCTGCAGAAGCCCATGTCTATGTAAGGAGCATGACTACCCTGAGAAACAATGCTGTAAGGAGCCTACTTAACCATAAGAAGCAGCTCTGTGAGGAGAGATACCTGGCCTCTCAGCTCTCTGTCATCCTAGCTAGAATAGGAGATGTAGAGGAAAGAAGCCCCTTGAGACTTCAGATCACTCACAATCTCAGCTCCATTCCATCTGACATGGAATCCCATAAAGGATTCTATGAGAAACTACCTGGATAAGCCCAGGCAACCCAGAAGAATGGTGAGAGATGATAATCACTGTTTAGAAGTACATAGCGCTGGGGTGGCTTGTTTTAGAGCACTAGAAATTGCTCTAAAATTAGGACAATTTTCCTGTCTTTTCTTGAAAAATGATATGATGAAATGACAGTAAAGGAATTCATATCCCAATGATCTCAGTTGTTCTACCATTATTTTTTATTAATTTTATTTAAAGAGAAAAAAAAACAGAATAAAGGATAGCAACAATACAGAATTCCAAGGAAAAAAGGAAAAGAACAACAAGAAAAACCTAAGAAATTATTACTTGACAAATTACATACTGACATCTTGGAAATAGTTGTTCAATTACAAAATTAAAACACGTAAAGTAGACATTCAAACAGTGAGACTGTTTTAACAGTTCTGCTCCACGATCTGACTAGAACAGCAATATGGTCATCCACTTTACCCACTCAAATATACATGCAATTATATCAAAAGGGTAAAATTAAACACAACAAAACAGAACAAAGCAGATCACAAGAAAGCAATGTAAGAGACATAAAATTTCAAAACTAGACAATCGGAGATATTCACTCTATCATATTGACTCTTGTTTTCTTCCAAATAGTTGTCTAAATTGTCGCATATAGGGAATTCACATGAAACAACATAGTATGGAATTGATCTGAGCAGGATGAGGAGGGCATTTCAGGTCTTCAAGACCAGACAATAGGGAAGCCAAGAATGGCTGTCATAGTGTCTCTCATTCGCCTCAAAACAGCTGTCCGTACCTTCATGTGTGTTGAACTTAAACAACACAAAACAAGCTAAAATCACTTTGAACAAAGAATGATAGTGTTGTTGGATTTCACATCATGACATTATAGAATCATCACTGGGTACTGTAGTGTCTCTTTTTCTTCAAAGTAGTTGTTCATTTCAACATGTGTTATATAGTTGGTTCTCATAAACTGTTTATAAGCTCTACACATGCATGACTCTCTACATGTATATCTATCATTTCTGTATCAGAGGGAAAAACAAAACAAAGCAAGATAAAACAAAACAATCCTATAAAAGCATAAAGCAAAAAAGTCACATAAAACCACAATACAAGGTGATCTACAATGGTTACCATGATGTCTCAGCAGTATATAACAACATTAATAAAAACGAAGCATTGGAGACATTATAAGACTTCAAAAGCAAGTAATAATCAAACCAGAGTGGGTATCTTAGTGAATCTTGTCTTCTTCAGTATAGTTGCCTATACTCTTAGACTTGATGCTATCAATCATAACAGATTTAAATAAAATCAGTCAATATAAAGTAGCAATCTAACAAACCAGATTCAAATAAGATCAGTCATAATAGGACAGTATAAGTTATAAAGGGCTTCAGATTAAGTTGATAGGAAATTAAGGATGATTACCATAATATGTCCTCTTATTTTTGGGATAGCTGACCATGTCCTCAAGTCTAGTGTAAGTAGACAAACTGGAACAGCACGTAATCCATCCAAGCAGAGTGATGAGAATAATGTAAATTTTAAATCTTGTTACCCAGTTAACAATATCCTCTGCCTCCCTTTTTTAGACAATTCCTCCCCTTTCACTCCCATGGGGTGCACTGCTTGTTTTGGGTCCCACTGCCTCCCTATATAGAGCATCTCAATGGACCCTATCTCCTGATCTCCTCTGCCTGTGTTTCTCTCTGTTAATATTTTAAGGTCATCTATACTAGAGATTCCAGCCAATCTTCTCTGCCTTATTTCTGCTATTCTGTTTTTCTGCCATTGGTTGTCTATTTTTCTGTTCCACTCCACTGTCTGCCTTGTTCACTGAGGCCTCTCTGCCACTGTTCCTGAAATGCTC